>APFE030879769.1:0-66304 GCA_000404065.3 Pinus taeda
GAAGTATTATTTCCGCTGCATATTTGTGTATATGGTTATCTCTGTAATTGGTTGCGTTCCTGTTTAAATCTGGATCAGAGATTTAGAACAATGAGGTTTCACAATTTCAGCTCCCTCTAAGCCTGTCATGTCTGTATACTCTGCTATGCCACATCTTTCTGACTATACTTCTTTTTTCTTTGATATCTTTGTGTGTGATGATGTTTTCTCCTTTTGGTATGGTGCCTAACATCTTATCTGACATTCCTTTGCTATATGTCTAAGCTTGCTACATGCATAACATCTTACATGTTTCATATTCCTTCTATAGCAATCAATGGCTTTGTGACCAAACATATTGCAAGCAAAACAATATCCCTTAGAGTACCTGGAATGTGATGATCTTTCTATGCGACGGTATTGAACCATTCTACTTCTACATCTCACTGCAACATGTCCAAGATTATGACATACATAACACTCAACATTATTCATATGAGAAAATAGCTGATTATCACTTCCATAGTTTGGAGAAAAAGATTTTCTTTGAAGGATTTCTTTTCTTGGTTGTTGATGGGGTTGACCTCTTATCTCCTTATTGAGAATTTTAGGTTTTGCATTAGAGTTACTTGCCTCACCCTATGATCTAGATTCACCTTCAAAAAATTGATAAAAACGAAGACCAGTTTTGATCGCAGGAGATCTTTGATTACTAAGAACATCATCCAAGATATTAGTATTGTCTTGAAATCATAACAGTTTATACTTTTCTTCTAATTTACCTTTTAAGATATTTACCTCAACTTGATGTTGTTCTTCCTTTTCCAGATATTGCTTCCTTAGAATTTCTCTAGTTTTTCTTCATTCTTCCACTTGTTGCCTTAGTTTGAGAATCTCATTTTCTTGTTCTTCATCTGCTTGAGGTAGTTTTTCATTCTACTTATTTTTTAATGATATCACTTCATCCTGTAGCATTTGACGTACTTTGAAGGCACACTCCAACTAAGTTTTTAATATGGTAACTTCTTCTTTGACCCTTTTGTTAAATAGATCTTGTTGATCTATGATTTTATCTAATGCTTCATTTGCATATTCATCTTGAGGTGATTTGGAATCTGAATCCTTGCTTCCATCTAATGACCAATTTTCTCTCCTGCTATCACTATTCCTCTGAGCTGTGTTCTTCTTCTGAGGTGCTTTCTTCTTTGACTTCTTTCCCGTTGTTTCTACAGATCTCCTTCAAGCAATCAAGATTCTACCAAAGGACCTACTCTGATACCAATTGTTGGAAATAATACTGAGAGGGGGGGGGAATCAATATTAGCAAATCAATAACTTTTTCATTTCCATAATCAGATTCATATATGCTACTTCAGTTAATGGAACTCGCATGTACATGCAACTGTGTTTAATGCAACTAGCGTATATCCAACAAACTTATGATTCATTTAATTCGTCATATGTTGATCTTTAATTAGTGCATCAGAACTTCATTAACCATATAAACAGTAACTAGCTGCAGTAAAAACAGAAGAGATCATTAGACACATGAACACCAAGATATAAGGTGCAAACCTAATGCGAGACAAAAAGCACCTGTTGCTGTCTTCTTTTAATATAAGAAAAACCTATTTACAATCTTGTACTGGTGCAGACTCATACCAGTACACAGGCACCCACCTGCAGAAGGCTACAACCTTCTCCTGTTCTCCAACTTCTACCAGAAGGGAGCTACAAACCCCTAGCTCTTCTACTAACCGATCTGTTTACTAGTATGTAGGCACTGGCCTACGAAAGGCTACAACCTTCACTCATTTTCCAGCTGCTACTGGAAGGGAGCTCCAACCCCCTAGCTCGCACTAGTCGATATGTTTACTAGTATGTAGGCATCGGCTTACTGAAGGCTACAACCTTCTCTCTTTCTCTAGCTTCTACTTGAAGGGAGCTACATCCCCCTAGCTCTTGTACTAGCCGATATGTTTACTAGTACGTAGGTGCCAACCTACTGAAGGCTACGACCTTCTCTCCTCCTCCAGGGACCACATTTCATAAATTTCCAGACTAGATACTCCTGGAACACAACACCAAACGCTGAAGGCCACGTTTCATCCAATTTTCATACTGGATGCATCAACAACATTGAAGCTCAAAAACAATCACCACTGCAATACAACCATTGCATTAACCAATCATTGAATACTCAATCATCAATCTCAAAATTACTGATAACTGAATCACTTGTCATCAAAACACAGTCAGCAAAACACAGAGTAGAACCCAGAACTCTGCAACAACCACTAGAACCAACTACGAATTCAAATATAATATTTCATCATGTACACGCTACTCTGATGAGTTGAACCAGCGTGCATAGTGCTTTTACCAAAGTGAACCCGCATATACATCTGCAAATATTTACTCATAACTTTGCAGCTATTCTAGACATCAGTCATACCCAGATCATAACCTTTATATAATAGAATATGCATCAGTAATTCAGATCTAGTCTATCAATGATCAAACTACATAATGATAATACATTCCAAGCCTTAAGATCTTGATCCATCATTCATCATCATCCACATAGGTGCATCCTTGGTTCAGATCAAGCAAAGCATCACAAGCCCGTAACCTGCATACTGGATCTCACACTTCATTAGATATTCTATACTTGCACACCTTGCACACCTTGGCCTAATGATCTTCTCCTCCTTATATAGTTTTAGGCCTTTTTCAATACCATGGACCAAAAACACTTAGGGCCAATACCTTGGACCAAATGCCTGGGGCCAATGCCTCATACTAGATACCTTGGATCAATACCATGGATCAAAATACTATGGACCAAATACCTCGGACCAAAACTTAGTTTTCCATGATATACATGCCTCTCCTTCTATGAAAGTGCGTGTGTACATTATATACTCCTTTTGGTCTGTTAACCCACATGTATACACTCCTTTGTCAATATGAACCTGCGTAAACCTCTCTATGATCATTAAGTCTTTGCTATTGACCAATTGTACTATGATCTGACATCTGAGTGAGTTGCCATCAAGGAAAACACCTCTAACATAATGCCAACATTGAGTGCCTCCATGAGACTGGGAAACTTATGTTGAGCTTCGTCCTTGGTGAGGTAGTTGCCTTGGTTAAGGAGTTGGCTAGCTTTGACAACTTGATATAGATGTATCTTCTGCTAGTGATTGTTCTTGATCTATGTCTCCATGATTTGATCAGTTATGTCATGTTCCATGTAGTCTGGGTTTAGCTCTGTTGGTATGAGTTATTCTAGAATGTCTAATGTGTGCAGTAATGGTTGAAAGTATGGCTGGACGAAGTCCACATTAAACATTGGGTGCATGCCAAGGAATGGGTAAATTTTGATCTCAAAATCATTGCCTCCCATGACCGTGGTGATGGTGTAAGGCCCATATTCGAGTGGTATGAGCTTTCAATGGGATCTAGTAATGCATTCTTTTTTAAAATGAAACCAAACTTTGTCACCCACTTGAAACTTGTGTGGTACCTGATGTTGATCATTTCGACGCTTGTACTTTCCATTAGACTTATCCATGATGTCATGAACCTGCTGGTGGATGTGTTGAATGAATTCAATAAACCAATTTCTTTATTAGCCTCGAACTATATATGTTTGGATTCTACCTATGTAGTTTCATGAGGCATGACAACATTAATTAGACACAATGGTTGAAATCCTAGACCTACTTGAAAATAACTATGGCCAGTCGAGCTCACATCCTAGGTTCATAGATGCTTGGAGTTGTACATGAATAGTATGTGCATTATCATCCTGTTAACAACCTCTGTTATTTTTTCTACTGTTTGAGGACACTCTTTCCCTACTTGTGATTTGCATATCCAAAGTCGTGCTTCTTTTATTTAAATGGTTGTTCAGTCTTGGTAGCATGTAAGTATGCTTCACTAACTAAGGAGTTGTCCAAGAATTCCATTTCTTCTTGAATGTACTTTTGCAAATAGTCATGGTACTTGAGCACAAAATGTCACCCAAAGTATTTGATACCCAAATTTTACATAGAGTATGAAAAATATTTGTGAGATCATACACATGTTGGTCCTTTGTTTTTGTAATGTGGTCCATTGTATGTACTTGTCCTCATAGCTCCCCATTGGGTAATATTGTTCCTTGAGAGTGTCTAGGAAAGTGTTCCATGATGGGGCGGTTGTAAATAGGGAGGGTTCCTCAACCATTTTCTCACAATATGTTTCCCACTAGTCCTTAACATAGGGGGCATCCTTAAGCAGTGAAAAATTAATATTCTCCCTATTAGAGAAATTATGGACCAAAAAATAACCATCCAACAGATTTGAAGATTTATCTATGACATCTACATCTATTTGACCTTTGAATATAGGGATATCGAAGTTAACTTGTACCTTGAAGGGGGCGGCAACTCTGAAGTGACTGTTGGATGAATATTCATCGTCAGTGGGCATATGCCAAAGGATGTGGGCACAGTTGTCCATCATCTCCTTCCTTGACCGCTCGAGGGCTTCTTCGAGTAACAATTTGATGGATAAATTTCTCCCTCGTCTCCCTTTTCTTCTATGATGGGAGGCCATCAATGTTGGCAGGCATGGTCCTGAAAAGCCTCAACTAGTCCAAGTCCCAACTCCTAATACTACGACCTCATTGGGGACATGCACAAAAAATAGAGAAAAAGAAAACCACTCTCATACCACTAATCTAGATTTATGAAGGAACAAAATGAAAAAAAAAATTAAAAAAAAAAAATTGAGATACAACAAAAACAAAACTTCAGTTCATTAATAACAAAGTGTTACAAATTGTTTACATGTAGAATGGAAATAAGCTAGCTCGGGCAATGGTAGCTTATCTTTGAGAAGAGATGTGGTAGCTACCTGACTTCTAAACTATGTTACAATGGGATCGAAGGTCTATTTATTATTGAGAAATAATGGACAACCCTAAACATCCAAAAACCTAACCTTAGGAGATGAACTGCTAAAAGTCTATGGGCCCTATTAGGGTAAATTGGTACGCCAAATTCCAAGGATCATAACTTTGGCATATGATTTTTGTTTAACGCGTATGATACCTCATTAGAAATATATATTAGAGAAATACAAATTTCGACTGCAAACCCTGATCACATGCTATAAGTTTTCCCATTTTCCAAAAAAAACATTATTTAGAGCCTCAAAATGCCTTTGGAAGTTTAGGACCAGAAAAATGGCCAAAGATAGTAAACTATGCTAAAATTAAGGAAATTGAAAGAAACAATGGTGGGCATCCAAGTGAAATAAGCTAGTGGCTACCAATATCCACATGGATCATCATTCATTGACCTCCTCCTTCTCTAACTCATCCTCCCCTATCATCTCTTCTACCTTCGCCTCTATTGCCTCTTGCACCCCTTCTTTCTCATCTCCTCCACTACCCCCACTACCTTCCCCTATTCCTCCTCCTCTTCCAACTCCAATTCCACCAAACCTTCCACCTCTATACCACTTCCACCTCCATTTATTCTATCTTTTTCTCCATTTCCCCTACCACTTTCTCTACTAATCCTCCCTTGTTGTATTGTCTAATTTTATGAATTCCTCTCTCACCTCCTTAAATTCATCCTCCACGTCAAGCACCTGCACATTCCTCCACCTCCCCCATCATCTCTCCCTCCTCCTCGTCCACCACCTCATCCACCCTCTTCCATCCCTCCTCTACTTCCACTGATACCTTCCCTTATGCCTCTTCCTCTTCAACCTCCAAAACTACCAACCCACTACCTTGCCCTATGCCTCCTCCTCTTCCATGTCCAATTTTAATAGTACTTTCTTCTCCTCTACTATCGACATCTTCATTTCCTTAACCCATGTCTCCATTTTCCCTACCTACTCTCCTACTCCTCCCTCATTAAATCGTGTAATTATATGATTTCTTCTATCACTTCTTCCACTTTCTCCTCCCCTTCCATTACTCCCTCATCCCTCCACCTCATCCTTTTCTAATTTCTCCTCCTCCATCATATTTCCCACCTTCTCCTCCACTACATCTTCTACCCCTTCTCCCTCATCTCTTAAACTAACCCCATTACTTCCCCTTATGCCCCATCCTCTTCCAACTCTAAATCTACTAAACCTTCCTCCACCTCTACCAATGCCACCTTCATTCCCTCTATTGTTGTCTCCATTTATCCTACCTATTCCTCTCCTAATCGTCCCTAATTCAATCCTATAATTCTATGAATTCCTCTATCAGCTTCTCCAGTTCCTCCTCTCCAGTTACTCCTCCCCCATCATATATCCCACCACCTCCTCCACATCCTCTTTCACCTCTCTTCCCTAACCTCCTTTACTACCATGATGACCTTTCCTTATGGATCATTTTCTACCTCCAAATATACTACCCCACTACCTTCCCCTTTTCCTCATTCTCTTCCACATCCAACTCCACTATCCTCCTCATCTACCACCATTACTTTGATTCTCTCTACCTATGTATCCATTTCCCCTACCTCCTCCTCTCATAATCTTTCCTTATTAAATCTTGTAATTATTTGAATTCCTCTACACCTCCTCCACTTCCTCCTCCCCTTCCACCGACCCCTCATTTCACAACTTATCACTTCGTCATCCCCTTCCACCACCCCCCATTCCTCCATCTCCCCCTTATCTAACTACTAAACCGCCATCATATCTCCCACCTCCTCATCCTCTTCAACCTACAACTCTAATAGCTCACTACCATCCCCTATGCCTCCTCCTCTTCCACATCCCACTCTATGACCTTTCTCCTCCTCTTCCACATCCCACTCCATGACCTTTCTCCTCCTCTACCACCTCCACCTTCATTTTATTGAGAAATCTAAAGAGATACATTTAGGATGATTTATTTTCAACCTGATAAGTTCTTGTGATGTATTTTTAATTTTCTAGATTATTAATTTATTCTCTTGTTATTATGTTGTTATTATCATCAAATAAATACCAAAATAATAAGATGAACAATATAAAAGAACACAAGATATAGGTTCAATCTGGAGTTAAAACCTCTCCACTTGAGAGAAAAGCCCACAAATCTCTTCTCTTCTTATAGATTATTCAAATGATGAATTCCAATACCTCTAGACCAATACCAAAACCCTACCAAGAGCAAGTCGTACCTCCTAGATGATGTGCTTCCTCTGTCCAAGTGAAACCCAGTTAAGTATCTTCTAGCTGCACAACTTCGACCCCCAACTACAAAATTTTAACCTCCATGATAGGTCTTAAAATTTTTGCCCCCAACAAAGGTTGGTGCTTCCACACATGTCAGTAGCTTCACTTCTTCCAAGGCTTCTCTTGACCTTCAATTGATTTTCTCCTTCTTCTAGGGTTTTTAGGTGATATAATATACCTTCATTCGACCTTCTTTCTAAAATTTCCTCAGCTTTGATTTTGCAGCAACAAAACCCTACATTCTTTCTTCACAAGTGTGTGTGCATGAGAGAGAGAAACAACCCGAAACAAATTTCCTTCATCTTTCTTCCTCCTTCACTAGCCTTCTTCTTCTTCTCCTTTTATTAGATGATGAGAAGATGAGTATGTCCGTAGGAGGTCAATTTCCCTCCTATATATAGGCTTTCAAGCAGGATGACTTGCCCTAATGAGGGTGACTTCTTAGCTGCCAGGCTGACTAGATCTTGAAGGGTATTTTAACACTTTTAAATAAAAATGATTCTTTTTACAAGTTAGAATGTGCTCAATGGCATATTCTTCATATGAAAATGACTCTTTCGAATTATTGATTTAATGGGCACTTGACCTCTAAATAAAATACCTTGAGTATGAAGCCCATACTACAAAAATAACAATAATAATTTTTCTTTATTTTTACAACATACAATAATCAAAAGTACATTTCATATTTATGAAGACCGAGCCTAGTTACACATTTTAATTGTACCTCTTAACTAGGGAGGTATTCAAAATGGCACATAGACATTATCAAACTGAAGGGATATCATAATAAGAGTCACATTGGTAAGCCATATCATAAGCTATCCCTTAATCTTATCTCTTTATATCATACCAACCAACATTGTCACATAGAAAGGCCTTTACTAACAACTTTATCTCTCCATAAGACCAGAGCATAATGTTGGTGAGACCAATGACTGATAGACACCATCATAAATGTCTCAAGGAAAATACCCCACCGAGGTTTTCATAGGTTATGTCCTTTTAGGACAATTCCTATCTTGGAATAACACATCTCCAAGGAATTTCCTCTTCGACTACTCTTATATTGGATGCCCTATCTCATGATCAAAGAGTATCAAAAGCCAGATGCTTATCAAACCCTCCATTCATTCTTCACAAAGTGGAGACAAGAATGATGTGTCTATATCCCTCTCAACTAGGGAGGATATATCAACTAGTCCAAGGTTGTCTCTCAAATACATGAGTTTCTTATTAGGAAAAGATTTTGTCAAGATGTCAACTACCTATTCATTGGTAGAGATATATCATAACTGCAGCACTCCATCTTGGACCAACTTTCATATGTAGTGATACTTATTATTTATGTGCTTTGTCTTTCCAAGGAACATTGGGTCTTCATACAACCTTATACATTTCTTGTTGTCACAATCTATCAATGTAGGGTCAATCAGTCCTTTAAACGAGTGAGATAGCAGCTTCCTCAACCATACAACTTCCCTTCTTACTTCGCAGGCTGCAATGTATTGAGCCTCAGCACTACCTAAAACAACCAATTCTTTATTTCCACTCATCCAAGATATCATGGAGGATCCCAAACTAAAACATCCTCTAGTAGTGCTTATCTCATCCATATCACTACCTCTCGAATTGGAATATGTATATCCAATCAAGTGGACATCATTCCCCTTATCATACTTCAAGTAGTAGTGGATTGTTCCTTGAACATGTCTTAGTATATGCTTTGATGCCATACAATGATCATTCTTGAGCTCTACCTATAACTGATTGAGAATATTCACTGCAAAACAAATATCTGGTCAAGTATTTACCATATACATTAGTGAGCCTAATCAATTGTCTATACCTCATTGTATCAACAAGGCTTAATTCAAAACTTCTTAGCCTCTTTACGTTTGTGACCATAGGGGTTCCCATAGGTTTGTAGTCCATCATTTTAAACCTTTTTAGCGTATCAATCACATAATTTCCTTGACCTAGATAAATCTCATCATGTCCTTGCTAAACTTCCAACCTCAAATAATAACGCATAAGCCTAGATCCTTCATATCAAATTATGCTCCTAGATGCTTCTTGCACCCTTGAATATGAACTTCTACGCCTTTCATGAGAATATCATCCACATAAAAAGAATTATTATGGGCTCATCCTTCACAACTTTGATATAGAGATTTAGATCAACACAACTCTTCAAGAATCTTAATCTTTGTAAGTATCTATCCATCCTTGCATACAATGCCCTTGGTGCTTTCTTAAGACCATAAAGTGCCTTCTTCAGCCTACATACATAAGTCTCTATATCAATTAATTCAAATCCCAAGGGTTGTTCTATATTTACTTCTTCATCAATAGTACCATTCAAAAATGTTATCTTGGCATCCATTTGGTGGATGTTCCATCCAATTGATGTTGCCAAAGAGACCAACAAACATATACTTGTATACCTTGTTGTAGGTGCAAATGTCTCTTCATAGTCAATGTCTTCCCATTGGGAAAAGCCCCTAGCCACAAATATTTCCTTATATTTATCAATACGTCCATCTACTACATGTTTAATCTTGTAGAGTCGCTTCAAAGTTACCACATATTTGACTTTAGGCCTAGGTATGATCTCCCATACTCCATTCTTCATTATTAATTGATATTCTTCATTCATGTCATCTTTCCTTGTTTTATTTTTTATGGCCTTTTCCAAGGTGGATGGTATTGCTTCTATTAACTTCGTCATATAGGTTGGATACCCTGAATATCTTTTGAGCTTCTTACTTTCCTTGAACATGCCTTTGGCTGCTTCATGTCATTTTGTATCTAAAAGAGTAGACTTCAACCAATTAGGTATATTTATGCTTTTAGGCATGATTACTAGTTGCATAGGTTCATCGGGACCTTCTTCTTCATTATTTCAATTCTCTTCCCCCCTAGTCCATTCTTCTTCAAATATTAGAAGATCTTCATCATTACAATCCATTGGGAGGTCATTTCATTTCTTGAATGTAATACTTTCATTAATGATCACATATTGGTTTACTTCTATTAGGCATCCTTCCTATATGTAAATCCTATAGGCCTTTAAGCTGTTATTGTAGCCAACATATATACCTTTCATGTTTGTAGGATCTAAATTCTTTCTCTTATCTTACAAAATGTGATATAGAAAGGACAACCAAATTTTCAAAGATGGTGTAGACTTGGTTTATTGCTAGTGAATGCTTCCTTAGGAGTCATGTTGTCTAGTGATCTATGAGCACTTCGATTTTGAACATATAGTGCAGTTTCTGTTGCTTCACCCTATGTAAATTTTGGCAAGTCTTGATCATGTAACATGGCTCAGACACATTCCTCAGTTGATCAATTCTTTCTTTCAGAAAATACATTTTGTTGAGGATTATATGGGACTATCAACTACCTCTTAATCCCATCCTCCTTATAAGAAGTTATGATTTCCTTTGATGTGTACTCTCCTCCATTGTTAGATATTAATACTTTTATCCTCCTTTCCATAAGGTTCTCCCCTTCAACTTTGAATTCTTGAAATTTGTTGAATACTTCATCCTTGGACTTCAAAAAATAGATCCAAGTTTTCTTTGAGTGGCCATCAATGAATATTACATAATATAGACTACCCCCAACAGACTTTGTAGGCATACAACCGTAGACATCATGATGAATGAGATTAAGGACTTCTTTTTACCTTGAAGCACTGCTTCCAAATGGTCTCTTAACATTTTCACCTAATTCACATCCCTTTCATACTCCTTCATAATCCTCCTCGAATTCAGGGATGCCATTCACCATTGGATCTAAAGTTGGTAATATTTTGTGATGAAGGTGTCCCAACCTTCTATGCCAAAGTTGACATAGACATACTTCAATATGAACCAAAACTTGAGAGAGAGGGTTCAATACTCTATAGAATCTTTTCACGAATCCACCATCCCCTCATTCTTCCACATTCTTACACTTCCCACTTCTCTAGCTACTCCTCCCCACCATCTCTCCCACCACCTCCTCCACCGCCACTTACACCCCTCTCTCCCACCACCTCCTCCATTGCCACTTCCACCCATCTTTCCACACCTCCTGCACTGTCTTTCCGTATACGTCCTCATCATCTACCTCCAACTCCACTATCCCACTACCTTCCCCTACTCCACCTCCTCTTCCACCTCTAGCTCCACCAAACATTCCTTCTCTACCTTACACATTTCCTCTTCCATCTCCCCTTCCTTTTATACGTCCTCCACATCATCCTCCTCTCTTAATCCTCTATTACACTTCCCTTCCACCACCCCATCATTTTCTTCATACATATCTCACGTCCTCCTCCTCTCTCCCATCTATTACATCATTTCCCTCCACCTCCACTATCTACTCCTTAACCTCCTTCCCTATGCATCATCTCCTACATCCTCCTCCACATTTTCTTCACCATGACCTCCACCTTTCCTCTTCATTCTCCGTCATCTACAACTTGCTCATCTCCATGCCTACTCTACTTCCATCTCTAAAAGGATGGAATTATCCTCTTCATTCTCCATCATCTACTATTAATTTGTCTTCAATGCATACACTACCTCCATCTCTAAAAAAATGGAATTTAGAAAATCATATATAATAATATATTTTTTTTCAACTAAAAAGATTAAAAATAATAATTAAATCCATCCAAAAATGGAAAAGAAAGTGGTTAAATTAAACAATTAAAATCATAAATACACATTAAAAAGAAACACATTAAGTTCATATTCTTCCATTCCACTGACGTTTATGATTTAACTTTAATATCATATCATTCCATCCAACATACATATATAAGTTTTTCCTTAAACGAAAATATTCTAATATAGTTTCATACATTGAACTCATTAAACTCAAGAAGGAAAAATGTTATAATTTAGTAAAGATTTTGTTTAAAAATAACAATTTTATAAATTTTATGTCATAAATTATGTAAATTTATAGAATAAAACAAATCGTAAATTAAAATTAATAAATAAAATATTTTATTCAAAACATCCAAATGTTATCTTTTTTTCTCAAATCATAAATAATTTAAATATAAAATCTTATATGAAAATTATTAATTAGGTTTATACTACACACTTAGATTTAACTTCATTGTTTTAATATTATAATTAAGTTTACATGAAATAAAATTAATAAAATATTCGATACACATACAAATTAATAAAGACGTCTCACACCGCACATAGAAATGAAAACAGAGAGCATTCCATAGGCTCTTTTCTCTAGATCTTTCCTCTACGCTCCCCAGACCGGAGAGTTTTAAACCCCCATTTCGTATTAAAATTGAGCTTTTTGGTAACCCACGTGTCAAACATATTTTTTTTGCCATCAGTGATAGCTAGCGTTTGACACGTAGACAACAAAATGCTAATATAGATTTGTATATGTTATATGGACAATTTGTAATACTTTTCAATCAATCTTAAGCTTTCTATTAAGTTAGCCAAATTGGGATGCCACAAAGAATGTGGGTTTAGGTTTCTTAATATGGTTGAGTAATTGGAAATATTTCTGTAGTTTTTAAATGAGAGGTTTAAGTTTCGATTGTATGGATATAAATACTATTGGGGCACATTTAGTGTACGCTTAAGTAGTGTTCATTTTTAGATATGCTTCAAAGTGTTCTTGATAATATATGTTAAGGATAAGAATTTATAGAGCATTTTCAACTTTAAGTCCTCTTTGCAAGTATTTTTTATCTCTATTTGTCTACCTAATCTTAGATGTTTGTTCATATTTTTTGGATTTATTCGTTTAAATCTAAATTTCCATTGTTCTCTCAAAGGAATAATGGAAACAAGTTTTGGTTTTAGCGATGGAATTAGGATGTCTATAGTTGTTATCAATTTTGGAAGCGTGTAGGGAAATTTCATAGTTCTTCATTTGGCATGACAAGATTCCTCTTTTCAATTAATTTGAGAAGTACAATGATTTTGTTTTGTAAAGTACTTTAAGAACACGGAAAATGGATACCCATGACCTTAGAAATCAATGTGTATTTTTTGAACATTCTACCCTCTAGGATTGAGTTTAGAGGTGTGCACAACATAATGACAATACTCAAGAAAATATGGTATTAGCAATAAATTGATGGGAAAATTGCAAAAAAAAATGTATAAAACTATGCAAGAGATCTAAATGTGACTCTAAGACAGATGCTAAAGGTGAAATACAATTCTAAACTAAGAAAACCAATAAGAATCAATGATATTGCAATCGTTCTAAGAAAATTACTTAAGGTGTATTCTAAACCAACATATGAAAACGCCAAAGAGCATTCATAAAACAACTAAAATTTGATCCCTTATAAATTAGGAGAGCAATGTTAATATATAGCTTTATTGAGCCACCACAACATACTGGAGTCAAGCCCATTACTAATAATTTAAAATAAAAAATATCTAACATGAATGAAACAAAAAGAATGAAAACCATATAAGAAATTAAACCTATGATATTTAGGTCATAAATGATAACATAACATTCAATTATGATTAAATGTTGTATATGCATAGAATAAAAGAAAAGAAACTAAAATGTTCCATGATACAACCCTCATATGCATAGTTAAGTGAATATCTTTGGAAATGATATAATCCGAGAATATCATTTCATTTATGCTAATATGATAAATGGCTAAAAGAGAATAACATACTAAATGATCAGTGCAAATGATAGTGATAGATAGGACATGAGTAAAATTTTATAGAGAGCAAAATCATGAAAACAAACCATATCAAAACAATGACATGATTTAATTATTGTGATAGTTGAGTCACCAAGGCATATAATAGAACCCTAGTGATGTGATAGTGTCTAAAGTCAAACCTCAACTTTCCTTTTATGTAAAATATAATCAATTGAGATTTGAACCCTTATATTTGGTTCAAATATTATAATACAAAAATTAAATGATGAGAAAAAAAGCATATATTAAATGAGATGAAGCATTATAATAAGAAAAAGAATAATAATGGAAAATTGCAAGAAGAAATAGAGGAAGCCTAAATCACAAAAAAAAGAAAATAAAAGCAAGTGTGACAAAAAAAAGGTATAACAAATTCAAAGAAACATAGATAAAATAAAACATCCACAAAATGTATGTTAAAATAGAAGCATTCACAAATGTATGTTAAAGTAGAAGCATCCACAAAGTGTATTTTATGAGAGAGCATAGATGTGATGTGATATAAAGGCCTAGTAAACAATAAATGAATGAATACTCATTAAAATGATCAAAAATTGAGGAATAATATTTGTTAGGAATTGAGTAAAGTGGTGTAGGGGGTGAAATTAGATATGACATAAAATTTATGAACAAATTTCCATGATTTATTAAGCCGTTAAAACTTGAAAATACAGTGTATGTTAGAGAGGATGATATGGGAGGAAAATATTTCCATTATTGACTATGTAGTTAAAACTTGAACATATAGTGTATGTTAGAGAGCATAATATAGGTGGAACAAATTAAATGATTGACCAAGTAGCTAAACCCTGAACATTTAATGTATGTTACATATAAAATTAGTGAAGCAAAAGGGAAAGGGAAAAGAAAGGCATATTAAGGAAATTGAAGAAAACCTATCCAATTATCTTCATAATGAAATCATAAAGATAATGAAAAAGTACAACTAGAAGCATTTTTAGTAATTAAACTCCAATTTTTTCCACCTTTGGAAGGAAGATATACTTACGAAACAAGCATAAACTAAAATATACAATATATGTTATATAGGATGTAAGAGTGTAGGAGAGATAAAATGAAAGAGCAAAAGAATATTTGAAAAACGAAGAAAATGCAACAAAATTTCTATCATAATGATGATTTAAATAGAATGGAAATTGCACTACAACTACATATATCCCTAACAATTAAACTCTAAATTTTGTGTTCTTTAAAAGGAAAAGAAATCATGAAATACATAAAAAGAAGAATGGAAAGGGGTGTATCTACAAAAACATTATCTCATATTTCTCAAAGTACCATCCATATCTTGCTTGAATGGAAGAAAGAAACATATCATTTCATATTGTATTTCATGTTTACAAAATATGGGAATCATTTACTTTGGAGAAATGTGACTAACAAGGCTGAATACCTAGCGTTCTGTGCCATTGAGTTTAGTTATTGAACTTTGAAAGGTATAAAATAACTGATGCATTTGAATAAGGGCTACATTGTAGATACTTTGGCTTAGTTTAAGCATAGTTAAGTTAGCATCAAAGACATACATGAATGGGAAAACCGAATGTTTTTCAGTAGACCTACAACACTGACCTAGGACTAGGAATAGTACCTCTGACAACTAGAATGGTGTTGATCAGAAATAATACCTCTAACAACTAGAGAAGTGTGGAAAATTAATAGTAACTAGAAACAAATAATGTTGATTCACTAGTATTGGACAAAATCTATTGGTAAACTATATTTTTAATATAAAAGTATATAATATTTAAATGCTAGCTAAAAATAAATGTAAAAAATATATAATATTTATATGATAAATAAAAATAAATACAATAATAATAATTACAAAAAATGAATAATGAACAACAAGAAGGAAGGTCATGATGTATGGTAGTTGAACCAGCTAAGCATCGAGCATAGGAGCCTTTCAAGGATCATTCCCATATATAAATAAATAAATTTATAGGAATGTCTATTAATAGATAAACTATGTTTTATTTTATTCTTGTTTCCAAGAACTACATAGTTTTAGACCATCATCATTGTTCATGTTATTTGATGATTTCTCTATTTCAATGGCTTCTTTTACCCTTTTTTTTGTGAACTTAGGCATTACTACTTTCTATATTATGATATCAAAATTTCTTACATCAAACTTATGTTTCAGGTGGCTAGCCTACCCACAGGAAACCAGGCCACCACCTATCCACATTATACCTTGACCAAAATTTGAAAATGTTTTTCTCCTTGAGACTGTCATATCTGTTCTTTCGAATGCTACTAACTATTCTATCTATTAGTCTATAACAGAACAACCAGAGACAGTTCATTCCTAAAAAAAAATAAACAAAACAAAACTATCCAAGATCCCAGCTTCATCATTCCTCATCTGAAGAATTAACCGGGGCAGGCACCTTGGCACTTGAACTTGGATTCACATTCTTCTGCTCCAGAACCCATTTCATTTCCTGCATCATTTGTTCCATTTTTCCCAGAATCATATTATTGCTTGCGGCTTGGAGTTGAACCGCAACAATTTCTTTCAGGAGTATGGACTTTACAATTTCTAGTTCATCCTATGTCTAACTCCTTAGCTGCTCCTCCCTCTACTTTCGTTCTTCCTCTTCTTCCTCCTGAACTGCCTGGTTAATTTCCATAGCACGGGCTACCACATGCTTCATAATCCAATAACGTTGGATCGATTGATTAAACAATGAATTGTGGCTCCTGACATTTCCTGGGTCTAGAACTAAATCCTCCCATTCCCCCGGGGAATCTCCTTGTTCAAGCTAATGGATCTCAGCTCCTGTTCCCACCCATTTATATGTTCTCAGATTTTAGGGAATTCCCAGCCATATAGGCATTGACCATATACATTCTTTTCTCGGACTCTAGTTTCCTTCCTCGCCGCTTTGGGTTGCTGCTCGATCTCTCTTCCTGGTTCCGAACTTGTTTCTCTTTCTTCAGAGCCATCTTGTTGTTTTCCTAAAACCCTTTCTTGATTATGTCTTGCCTACCTATCAAGACAAAAAACCACAAGTCAGTAACTCTAATTCGAATTCCTACTTCAACCCACTCACTTACCCCCTTTGTATTAGTCTGATGATCCCGAGTTTGCTTCTGGCATGAGGTCCCAGGCCACTCCACAACCTACCTTGCAGGTCGGCCCCTAACCCTCACACCACTCTCTGCTTCTCTGTATTCCCCTCGATGTCCCTCTTGTTGGCTATCTACGTAAGAAGCCATCATGCCTCGTTTCCCCAACTGAGGGGGTAGACTGCTTTCCCACCTATTAACCAGTGGAGTTTTGCTCTTGGCCTTCTAATAATTGCCTAGGTAGTAGACATGGTTATGGTTCTTGCAGCTAGCAAGGAACCCTTCTCTTCCCGACTTAGCTACCCTCCCCACCCAATAGGATTTCCTGGACATGAGTTTTTCCTTCCTCAGATATCTGTATTTCCTTCTTCCCAGGACACCATCATCTCTAAGGGAGTAAATATTTTTCTTTCCATTTCTGGGATAGCCTCCTCCCTTCCTATGTCTACCTATCGATTTCATTTTCATGGAATTCTCTGAGCAATAACAAAAATTTCTACCGCTAACTATCTCGAGAGTAGCAAGATAGGAAAGTGAATATACATACCACCTTTCCTTGCCGGTATCAGAGCTATGGTCTGATCTCAGCACCTTGCTGCCACCTTTCGTCGTTCCTTCTTGCTTCGTGCTATGCTGCATGCAAAATCCTGTTGCCACCTCAGGCCGTTGTTTGCATAATCCCCTTCGTCCTTCCATCTTACCTCCACCTGTCCTTTTTTTTTCCATGCTCTCATCCCCGCGTCCCTTCCTCAGGATTTGCCACTACCTGTCTGACCACCTTTACTCGTCATAACTACTACATTCTCCCAAATACTCCTGTTGTACCCTTCCTGTACCACTGATGCCACTTGCCAACCCTACACGGCCTCTTGTCCTGACTCCCCACACTCCCTCCAAATCCTTTCCTAATGGCATCTCGATTGTCTCTTCTTCACCGTCAAGTGACCCTATCCTTCCTTGCCCCGTCAGCTGCCCTGCTCCGTCATTTGCACCACCCCTGTCCTTTCTCACGATTACCTTGTCTATCCCCACTTGTTGTGATCTTTCCCCACATTTGCCATGTAATAGCTTTTCCTGGTTGTTCTCCTCAGAATTGTCATGGCCACCCTTATCGATGTCAAGAAGTTTCTATAATTATTCCCGCTCCTTCGGGAGCAAAAGCTCCATTCCTCCGCTGTCTATCAACCTTCCCCTGTTCCGGCTTCCCCAGTTCGCCAACTAGTCTACCAGTTGATTGCCTGAGCGTCTTACATGGGTGGGGATCAAATATTCTATTTTGGTAAGTAGCTTCCCTATTTCACCGATGAGCCACAATGTTCTCCAACTCTTACTTATTTTTTCCACCGATTTTTTCTGTTGCAGCTGCCTTACCATATCCACCACCAATTTTGAGTTGCCTCTAATTTGGAGGCTCTTAACCTTTCCTATATCGCAATATCAAGGCCGCGCTTCAGCACGTGTAGTTCCTCTTCATTGTTAGTCACCTCCCCACATTCCATTGCGAAGATTCTCTAGGTTTTACCTCTGTCATTCCTAAAGACCCCCCAATTCCTGCTTCTCCCGAGTTGTTTTTGGCTGCCCCATCGAAATTTAATTTTGCAAATCTCTGTGGGGGATGCCTATACTGTTTAATTTCTTCCACCTCTCTGACTTGGTATTTTCTTCAGTCACTGCATATCATGCTCTAGGTTAATTGTATCCTCTGTAAGATCTTCACCTCTGTTTGTATGACCTTCCAGTCCTCTTCCTTTCAACGTTCTGTTAAAATTGTTTCTCTTGTGTTCCTGATTTTTTGTTCCCATATGTCTGCCGGGGTGCGTTTTTCTTCTTTGAAGATCACGTTGTTTCGTGCCTTCCAGATGCTCTAGAGGGGGAACCCAGTGGATAGCAGACATGCACGATTTAACACCGAGTTTTGGTAAGGTTTCTTTGACCAGTTTTCTAAGGTGTTGTTGATGTTTTGGAAGTTTCTGTGGTGGCGCTCAAACATCTTGTAATGGATGTCCCACAGGGTGCTGCTGACAATGCATCTGTTCATAAGGTGTTCCATCGACTCCTCCTGCGCATTGCAGAGTGCATATCGTGATGGCCCCTGCCTCCCTTTCCTCTGTAATTAATCCCAGGTAAGTGCCCTGCCATGTAACAAAATCCACAAACAGAAAGTGACTTTTGGCCAATGCTTTATTTTCCATAAGTTTTTCCATTTCTTCATGTCTGCCTGTTGATTCTATTTAGCTTTTAAGTAATACCCCTCTACTATAGAAAAGGTTCCTTGTATTCGGGTTCCCCATCTTAGGATGTATTGCCCTGTTTTTCTCGCCACTTTACGGGATGTCATTTCTTTGTGGTAATCATCCCACCTAGCAGAGTCGAAGGCTGCTACCCAATCCTCCTTCTATTTCCAATTATGCCAATATTCCCCTATACCTGGTTTCCAGAATTTTTCAACGACGTCCCCTTCTGCCTGGGAGGTGAAAGCTTGGATGACTTAAAGGGCTTCCTTATGGATGAGCCTTTCTTGTTGTTGCCAGGATTCCTCCCAAAACTTAGCTTCATCTTCTGCTCTTATCTCCCAAAAGCTATATTCTCTTATCAGTTCTTTGTTACTCCTCGCCAAGTTCCAAATGGCGGACCCTTTTACCTCTGTTTGGCTTCTCATCGTGTCTTCTAGTTTCTCAGCCGCCTCATATTTCCTTTCCTAGATTGCCTTCCATAGGTCTTGGCCGCCTTGTGTCCACCTCCACCAGAGCTTTGCCCCCATCACTTGGCTAAGAACGTAGGGGTCCCGCAATGCTAAGCCTCCATCTTTGGTTGGCTTGCTTAGCCATTCCCAAGATAGTAAGGTCCATTTTCTAGTTTCGTTGGTTCCCTGCCATAAAAATTTCTTGAACATGGCTACTAGCTTTTGACTAATGGACTTGGGAACAGCTTGGCTCGATATCTGATAAATTGGGATAGTTTGTAGTACTACTTTTAGAAGAATTAGCCGACTAGGGGTGTTCAATGACCCGAAGGTCCAATTGTCCATATTTTTCCTTATTTTATTTATTAGAGGTCCCTAGTTAGTGACCCTGTATTGGTGCTCATTAAGGATAATGCCCAGGTACTTTGTTGGGAAGGTTCCAATTCTAAATTCCATTGTTTGAGACAGAAATCTTTGGGCTGCTAGCTAGGTGTTAAAGAAAAATATTTCTAATTTATCTTTATTGATCTCAGTCTAGGAAGCTTGGGTGAACTTAGATAAGGTTTTTACAATCTGATGGCCTTCCTTTAGCATGGCCTGACCATAAATCATTACATCGTCTACGAAGTGGGTTATGGGGAGATCATTCCCATAGATTCTTAGCCCTTTTATCTTGTCCCTGTCTACTTGTGCTTTTACCAGCCTGCCCAGTCCTTTTGCTGCTAGGATGAAAAGAAACGGGGACAGGGGATCTCCCTGTCTTAGCCCTCTCGAGGGGTTGAAAGCTTTGGTTGGGGTTCCATTCAACATGACTGACATCACCAGTGTACTCACTATTGACAGGATCCAATTCACCCATCTCTCATCAAATTCGTGGGCTTTGAGGATGCCTTCTAGGTATGCCCAACTGAGGCAGTCGTAAGCCTTAGTCAGGTCTAATTTGATTATCATGCCTTGATTTCAAGAGTTTTCAAGGAGTGGATTACTTCCTGGGCAACTATAATTCCATCTATTATCTGCCATCATTTTACAAAACCTGTTTGTTCGTGAGCTATGAGGTCGAGCAGAATTGGCTTGAGTTTATTCATCATAATTGTTGCTAAGATTTTGTACACTACATTACAAGGGGATATTGGTCTGAATCCCTATCGTTTGTCCGAGTTTCCACTCTTTGGAATCAAAGCCAAGAAGGTAGTGTTAAGACCCTGATGCATACGCTTTGTACACCTTGATTCCTCCACTAGGTCCAATAGGTCGTTACCCATAAAACTCCAGGCTGCTTGGTAAAATTCAATGGTAAATCCATCAAGTCTCAGGGCCTTATTCTTCACCATTCTATTAACTACTTCCTCCACTTCTTCCTTTGTAATTACCTTGAGTAGAGACAGATTTTGTTCTCTAGTTACTTTTTTAGGTATGCATTGACAGACTCTGTCGATTTCCTCCTCCCTGTTAATATTTGGTTTTGTTAGGATTCCTCTCAAATAGTCCACCAGTAGCTTCTCCATCTCCTGCTGTTGCAGCACTCTGTTTCCTTGACTATCTTTTAGTGAGAAGATTCTATTGTGTTGTCTGTGGTTCAACATTGCTTTGTGAAAGAATTTTGAGTTCTTTTCCCCATCTTTCAACCATTGGACACGTGATTTCTATTTCCACATAATTTCTTCCTGCTTTTGCCTTTCCTCTAATTGATTTATTATCCTGCCTTCCTCCTCAACCAACTCCTCGCTTCTTCCTTCCTTGATGATTTGTTGTTGAATTCTTTCCATTCTGGTCTGTAGTTTTCCTCTCTCTTTCTGAATGTTGCCAAATTCCTCCTTGTTCCATTTCTTAATTTTTCCCTTTATGTCTTTGAGTCTAGTTGGAACGTGTGCATTTTTTTTCGACCTTCCATTCCAATCTTGCTTTCATGCCACCAGTGTTTTACTTTGTTTAAGAATTTTGGGTCTCTTAGCCAAAAGGACTCAAAACGAAAAGGTCTCTTTTTATTCTGATTATTCATAGCTATTTCCAATTTGATTGGCCAATGATCTGACCCTATAGAGGGGAGGATGGAGTCTTCGTAGAAAATGTCCATACCTATTATATGTTTAGAGACTAGGAATCTATCTAATCTTGACGCTATTTGTTTGTTCCCACCTCTTCTATTGTTCGAGGTGAATTTCTCATTTATTGTTGGTATGTCTACTAGCCTTAAGTCTGTTTGTACATCTCTGAATCTTTCCATCTCTAGGTCTTCCCTGTTGATTCCTCCTTTCTTCTCTTCTTTAGAGGTTATCATATTAATGTCTTCTGTGATAATCCACCTTTGCTCCTGGTGTTGCTCCTGGTGCATATTTTTTATTTTTTCCAAATGACAAAGGAATAAGCCTCTATCTACCAGCGTATGGGGCCTGTATACTGCGGACACTAGAACCCATTCACTCTGCCCTATGAGTCTGAATCTGCCAATCAGGATTCTTGGCATTCCTATCCACTAGTCTGATAGGACTTCTGCTGGATTCCAAATTACTGTTATCCCTCCCGTACTTCCTTTAGCATCTATGGTTACTTGCTCATGTCTTGGATTTATTTTATTGAGTATTTCCTCCATCTTCTGGCCTGAAATTTTAGTTCCTTGAATAAGCATTATCTGTGGTTTGTCTTTCCTCAATCTTGCCACTAAATTTCTCTTCTTCCCTTTGTTGTTTAAGCCTCTACTATTCCATGATGTCAAAATCATTGAGGAGTTTGAAATAGGTTTTGAAACACCACTGACAGCGGAACCACACTCCCTATGTTCACCATCATTTCTCCCATTAGTTGGATGGAGTCTTTAAGATTTTTCCTTCCTCATTTTTTTTCCTCCCTTGCCTTGTCCTTGTTGATCTGTTCTACTTTCCTTCTAGTTCTCTTGGTATTCTTCAAGCATTGCTTTACCTTTTTCCTGTTTAGCTATATACTGTTGAAAGGTTTCCGCATACAAACTCTTTTGGTCTTCTAGGATAAATGTCTCATCCAAATTCCTCCATTCATTTAATAATTTTCTTAGAACTTCTTCTTCTTTACTAAGATCATCCCTAGTTGTCTCCATGTCTGTCTCCATCTGTTCTGCCAATTCTACCTGTTCTTTGCCTTTATTCGTGACCTCACTCGAGGCTTTCCTCTTTGTGTGAGCTCTTTTACTGCTGGAGCTATTGTCCGACTCTTTATCTTCTTAATTTTCCATGGTTTGATCCTCCTCTTCTCCCTCTTCCTGTAGTATTTCAAAGCTATTTGATTTCCCTGGGTTTGTTTGTTTTTCCTTCTTGTCTTCCTTGAAGTTTTCTTTGGTTATTTTCTGTCTACTTTTTACCTCTTGGAATCCTTCCTAGTCTACTAGCCCTCTCTTCTACTGCTTACTTCTCCTTTCTTCTTCTTCCATTGTAATAGGAAATTCCTTAACTAGATGTCCATGTTCATGGCATCTACGGCATCTAAACGGTATATGCTCATAGTCTAAGTTTTGCTGCCATACTTCTTCACGATATTGTAGTTCCATGGAATCTGGGATTGGGTTCGCTAAGTTCATATGCACGCATATCCTGGCATACAAGGTATACCTTCCTTTCTTCATAGTTTCTGCTATTTTCACAAAGCTTCCTATTGTGTTTCCTATACCTTCCAGTATTTCTAGGTCCCAAAAGTCTATAGATAACCCATATAATCGAACCCAAACTAGAGCTGCTAAATTTTTTTCCTTATCGGGGTTATAACATTCTTCCCAGTATCTCATAAAAAGACCAGCACTATAATAAAAATAAGGTCCATTTTCAAACACTTTTTCCTTATCTTGCAGGTTAGAGAGGATTACCGTAAAAAAGCTTTTCACTCCCAACTTTAGCTTGATGTGTCCTTGGGGCTACCATTTTTGTTGAATCCATTTGGTAAGGTCTCCTTCAAACGGCCATACACCAACGAACTTGCAGATAAGGGCATGATCCTTCATGTAGCTTCAGTACCTTTCCAGTTTATTTGATGGAATCATAAACTTAGGTTTCTCCTCTGCACATGGCAAGCATTTTCCCCTTCTGCCCACTTGCCATGTCGCTCCCAGAACCGGACTTGTGTTCTGTTTCTCCTTTGTCGACTGACTGTTCTGACCTTCTCCTATCACTGCATCCCAATAGGAGGGGATCTCTCCCCTCCTGACCTCTTCTGTCATGACTATGTCTCTCAAATGTCTACCTTGTCTACTATTGTAACTCTCCGTTGTCTGCACTCTCAACTTTCTTGGTTTCTTCCCACTGATTTTACCACATGGCCGCCATTAGGTTTTTGGTTGCAGAGCTCAAACTCACTAAAATTAACATTTCTTTTACCCTTCTTTTTAAATAATTGTCTTCTCTATGAATTAATTTGGCATTTTCCATGCAAATGTAGTGTGAGGAGGAATATGCATGTTTTGCCAGGGTTGATTTTTCCAACCTACTCTAGGGTCGATCAAGTCTTTGGCAGAATCAAGCATGTTTTTTATGGTGTTAGGGGGAGTTAATTATTGACCAACTTAATAAAACCTAATTGATCTCCCAATGTAAATATGCAATATCAAATTATAACAACTATAAAAACCATTTTCCTCTTATAAATTAAAAAAAATTAAATTAAATAAAAGCCAACGAACTGGATTTAATTTTCAAACCAAGTTTATTTACAAGAATATCAACCATATTTTTAGTAGTAAAATGAGTCCTATACATAATTTTTTAGTCAAATTCATAATGAGGTAAAGATTGATCTACTAGTTTACTTATAAAGGGACAGTTAACAAATATGAATCTACAGGACCAACCTTTGTCAATGCAAAAGCTAAATTACAAACTAATCTCTAAAATGATTACAAATATGACAGAACTGAAATCTTAGATGAATTCTATTTTAGGAAAGTGAGGTAACGAACAAAAAATAAGTTATTAGATTGTTATCGTGGTTTCGTTTTAAAGCCATGAAGAAAATCACAAACAATGGTAATTAGAATAATTCCGTAACATCTTTTCTTTTGAATAACAAAATGGGCATATGCAATCCTCATTGTGCTCTTAAGGTAGAGTTTTATTTGGAGATAAAATAAGAATTAAAACTTAGCTTGAGACCCAAAAAAGATCATAATGAGTATCATACACAAGCAAGCTTCTTGAAAAACATCCAAATTGCTTTTCACTTTGCAATGTACTGTAAAATGGCGCTAATTCAATGTTCGAGAAGTTTTAAAGAATAGACAAATGATTAAATTCAAATTCCAAGGATTAAATTTAGTTTGATGTGTTTACACTCCACCAGATCTATGAATATGTTTTTGCATGAACTCTAGCCCACTGGTTTCTTCATGTATATCCTTGCAATTACTTGTAATCATGTAATGACTCACTGATGTTAATTTTGATCAAAATTTATTGTTGACTAACCTAAAAATAAACATGTTACCTTTTTCTGCTGCAACTGCTCACTACTTCAGTTGCTTCCTTTTATTATTGTTGTCTCCTATCTTTTTTTTTTTTTTTTTTGCAAACCAACAACACCGAGTAGAAATGTCTCAATCATTATTCAATAGAATTGTGAAGAAAAATAAGGCACTATAGTTGTCATGAAAACATCTTGGAAACCATAAATTTTTGTATTGCGAAAGTTCATGATAATTTCACGGTTCGTTCTTTTCTTTATTCAAGCGAGTAGTTTGTCTAATATAACATTTTACCCCAGTAACACTTTTGTGGGATTTGATTTGGACACCCACAAATGGAAGAAATTATATAGTCGATTCACCAAAAAACTAGAAAAAATCAAATTGATCTGGAAATATCAAATTACATTAACCCTGCAAGTTTAATGCATATGTACACACCTAAAAGATGCCCACAAATTATAAATAAGCTCTTGACAAAAAAATAGCCAAGATGTCCACACACCGTTTCACTTTCATAATATTTCACTATGGTTGGATGTCGTAAGTGACTAAGCATAGGTATCTCCTATTGAATATGTGTGAACAAAGAATTTCAATAGAATATAGGAAAAAGACGATATCAAGACTAACATACTTAAGATATTGTTCATTAAAGGGATAAATTTTGTATGAAAGAACAAACAAAACCTTGAATATGCAAAAGAAGACAACAAGGGGTGTTTCTATAACCATACAATCAATTGCAGGGATGTAAGACATTTGATTAACTAACCTGTGCTAGGTGCTTTATACTTTCCTTAGACTTCAGGTCATCAGAGAAAAGTGTAACTTCTTTCATTGCACACATTTCTCCACTCTCACTACCACATAAAGTATGAATGTAATGAAAGAATAATGTCAGCAATTTTTTGCCTGCATCTTTAAAGGATGAATGCAATGTAGGTACAATATGAGAAACAATGAAAGAAAGAATACAACAATCTACAAATTGAACAAAAGCTTATGATTCCAATACACATGGCCAAGCCACTCTCATCTAACAAAATTGCACAGCCACCACCACACACACACATATTTAAGAAAATGGCTAAAGCAATCTGCCTAGCTTATCATTTCATGAGATGCTGGCAATGAAAACCTGGATAATAGAATTGAAACATCAAAAAAAGCGCCATAAAAACTAGATAGCATGCATGTTTACTGTTATGTTGTATCTTATATATTAAGAAATCCTTCTTCCAAATTTTAAATGCATTTGATTTAATACCTTACATATAAAAAAAAAATGTAAAATGTATCCTTAAAAATTTCTTCAAATATTTGAGATAATTATGAAAGTGAAAACACATCTTCCAAATTGGAGAAATAATCCACATCCATCATCAGTTCATAATTTAATACATTTTGAATATCAAAAAGGGAGAATTTATCTCTAACAGAAAAATGATAAAACACCACCTTCCGCTTAATTACGTTGTGGGCATGAATAATTGAACAATTAACTTATATTCATACTTTTCAAAATGTTTGAAATATTCTTCTGCAAATCATGGCTGCAAAGCATCATAATTTTGGGAATCAATAGGGAGCCAATTGGAAACCGAAAAGAAATCTTTGTCACACTTCTCGAGTCAATAAGCAGCTAATCTTGTTCATGCCAGGAAACAACAAATTCCTCTAGAGTTAGCCGCCCGCTAGGGGTCGAACATACCAAATTTGTGGTTAAGAAACATAAGCCTTATTCAATGAGCTACATGCGCTTCTTATGATTTGTATATGTTGATACGCTTCTTGTGATTTGCATATGTTGATACAGGAATGGAATTTAAAAAAAAATGAATTGTCCCTTGGTTATCGGGCATGACTAGAAATGATGTGGGCTCTTTCCACGCAGGTTCGAATCCTGTCGTCCACGTTATTTTCCACTTAGAAATGCACAAAGTATTTCCTCTTCCTGGTCTAAATCCTACCGTGACATGCACAGATTATTTCCTCTAGAAGGTTCAAATCCTGTCGCCACAATATTTTCCACTGAGAAACACATACTCTTGCATGTTCAAATCCTGCCAGTGATATGCACAGAGCATTTTCTCTGGTATTGGATTTTTAAACTTGAGAAATGCATAGAGTATTTCCTCTTGTAGGTTCGAATACTGGTAATGACCTGCACAGAGTATTTCTTCTTCCAGGTTCGAATCCTGCTGTCCACGTTATTTTCCATTGAGAAATGCACAGAGTATTTCCTCTTGCAGGTTCGAATCCTTAAGGTGACATGAACAGAGTATTTTCTCTAGCATTGGATTTTTAAACTTGTTGAAGAATTTACTAATCAAATAAAGCAATCACTTTATAAGCTTTTACTTTAATTTCTAAAAAAGGCTACATAGACTTGGATACTTGTTGAAACCAACATAGACATGGTGAAGGGTCCCTCTTCCCAACAGTTTCCCCTTTTTCCATCATTGCCCGGGGCTTCGTGGACCTCCTGAAGATGTGGCAGACTTAGTGAAGGGTGATGCGGTAGAAGAGGACTGTGGCGGCAGTGGCAATGAATGACATTGATGTTTTCCATCTTCCTGTCTTCTTGTTGGAGGCTCAGTCCCTAATCCAGCGGCTCGAGGATGAAGAGGAGAGCCAACTTCTTGTCTTCCTGTTGGAGAATCGACCCCTAATCCAGCCGGTCGAGGATGAAGAGGAGAGACAACAACACTTTGAGCTAGTGAACTTGGACCTGGACTCCTCATTTTTAGAGTTGGCACGGGAGAACCACACCTGTTCTGCTACCAAAAGGGTTGTCCCACCATATCTCTGCCTATGGAATTCTGTCCCGAATTGTAACCTGGGCTCCAACAATTACCAGATCCAAACACTGCGCCATCCCAATACGACTTCGCCACGCACAAGACAGAATGCTCTGAGCTTAAAACCTTTCGCTATATTTCTGCCTGTGGTATTCTGGCCTGAATTGTAACCTGGGTTCCAACAATTACCAAATACAAACACTACGCCATCCACATACAGCTTTGCCATGCACAAGCCAGAATGCTCCGAGCTGAAAACCTTCATTGCACTGGATGGCGCTTTGATCGGCGGGCGCCGCCCAGAAATACTGGACACGTATCGCTAGTCGAGGATGCTAAATCTTTTCAAGTCACGCAATGAAATCATCCTTGTTGCAGAGACACCAAAATACTCATCCCGTACATAACCATATCTGAGAGTTTTACAACTTTTTATCTTACCTTCTGAGAGTTTTACAACTTTTTATAGTACATAACCATCATTACTAAATAAGAGCCAACCTAAATTATCCCATCAAAATTTAAAAAAATCAAATTAAAATATTAGAAAAAAAAATTTAACGAGTGTAATTTTTGGTCAAACTGTTGATTAACAGTAAGTCAACAGAAAATCAAATACGTATATCCACTGTAGCGGCAGAGGGATAATAAGGGAAATGAACAAAAAAATATAACACTCACCTATCCAAGAGGCTCCTGAATACATTGTTAATTAATACATACACAAATAAAGGTTTCTATTACATTAAAATATATAAATTAGATAAATCAGATAGAAAAATAAACTAAAAATTTCAAGAAAAAATAAATTATTTTTTTTTATTTTCTAAAATTGATTATAAATTAATTATTGATTTAAGAATTTTATAATATACATACTATTATTTAATAGTTTATTAGCAATATTTTATGATAGTTTTATATATATCAAGATAGATTCATTTTAACTTGGGATATACTAATCATGGAGAGGGATAAAAATCTAAAGATATAAACGTTTGCTAAATGTATAGCTTGAAGAAATATCTGTATTTCTAAAGATTTGATTTTTTTGAATTCTTTGATAAATCTAAAAATTATAATGAATCTATAACATATTCTTAATAATATTATAAAATTATTTATGTTTATATAAATTTCATGCCTCTATATATGTAAAAAAAAATAATTTTAAATTTATTAATATCCCTATAAAAAAATAAAAATAATATTAATTTTTTTATTTGTAAGAAATTAAACAATAGAGCAATGGAATGCATAAATATTGCAGAAACAGAAACACAAAAATGCATAAAACAAGAGAGACACATATATACGTGATTCACCCAATTTGGACTAGTTCACTGTAGAGAAACAACCAATCCTATTTTAAATATTATCCAACAAACTAAAAGGATACAATATACAACAATTTTTTGTAACTTTACCTTCACTCTTACACACTATCCTCATTTTTTTCTCACACATAATAATGCACAACCACAATACAATTGCCTGAAACAAAAGGGTTTCCTTATAGAGAAAAAAATTTCGAAATTAACATAACTTCCAAAATTAGATCTTCCACCTAAAACAACATATATTGACTACAAAATTATAATGTTTTACAAGGTAATTTTTTGCTTTAGAGGTGTTTCCGCGGAACCTGCTAGGGGAAAGGGGGGCTAGGTGGTTGTAGCCACCCCCAACGCCCTCGATGGAAATAGTGGGGGGGAAATACCCCCACACCACCCCGTCAGGACTGGGATCCAACCATGGTTGAAACAAAAATACCTTTAAACAATCAAGAAGATAATGAGGCTCCACACCTAACATCTTTAATATGTTTTATAATATTTTTAATTTAGTTTTTAGTTTTGTTTACATCATATTAATGATATAGATAGATAGATATATAGATAAATATATAACTTGAAAAGAAATTACTATTTCTTATTAATTAAATTTAAATATGAAATTTTAAAATATAATGAGTACAAACATAAAATCATTATTTTAAGTGCCATGCGAGAGGGCCCTCTCCAACTTAGCATGGAAGAGATGTGGAATGTCATCCTGTAAACATTTTGAGTGGTCAATGACTTAAAAATTAAAATTAAAAATTAAAATAAAAATAAATATAAATAAAATAAAATTAACAATTAAAATAAAATTGAGGTAAAATTTAAGTGAAGCAAATGACAAGGTCATAATTCTAATGAGTCAAGGTTTCATGTCAAGAATAGACAGCTAGCCAGATGGGTATCTAAGGGTAGGAAATTGTTGCTACTAATGATAATGCTAGATCCAAATTCAATTGTGAAGGCATATTGGTCAACATTCCATGGTCATGGTTTCATTTAGAATTCATCAAAATGTATCTAACCTTTGGTTCATCTAGCCCTCATGTAGGTGTGTGACATGAGGAAGACCTAAATTTCTAGATATCAGGAACTCATACATTAACATTGTAGTCCTCAAGTGGTCCTTGCACTCATTCGAATGGGATAATGCTAAAGAACTTGAAGCTAGAGTTAAAAGTAATCTGGGAAGACAAATGATCCAAGTGTCTAATATCATCTTGGAAGCAAGTAGAATCAATTCATATTTAGTGGAACATATTGTTATTCATGACCACGTCATGTGGTTTCATTTAAATAAATCTAATCCCCCAAGGGGCCAAAGAGTTGTTGATATGAGTCTTATCATGGTCATCTAGATCGGATATTGAGTAGAATACATTAAAGTAATCCTACAACTTTTATGGATGGTTCTCCATGGAATGTTGACCTTATTAGCTTTTGATGATTTAGTAAAGTATAAATAACCTAGAGAAGGTTGGTGGAGAGTGTGTGAGTTTTTTATACAAGAAATTCCTTGGTAATATAGTGAACTATAATTTTTTGAGTTTGGTTATGTGAAGAGTGTGAAAGATAGAGCAACAAAAAGAAGGAATGAGTAAAATAAGGGAGAAGGGGAACAAGAAATAAAATGCATGGAAGATTTATTATTGAGGAAACAATTAGAGGATAAAGTCAAGGATGGCATGCAAATATATTCAATCCAAGATCTTTTAAATACTATGACATCTAGTTTGTAAGTACAGAATATAGAAGCATCATAAAAGGACTATAGATAAAATAGAGTTCAAGATACATAATAGGGATTGATATTACATAATAAGGATTGATATGCATAAATAGAAGAAAGTTTGAGGAGAGACAAATTCGATAAAAAATCAAGAAATTTTTATAAACAAGAACATCTATGGATATGAGTTTGAAAATGTGATGAAAATGGGATCTAACATGTAGCTCAGGTGGGTCCTTGCATTTCTTAAGGGGATTGTGTCTCCTTCTAGTTGGTGCTAGTAAAACATTTCAAGGGGTTGGCACTTCCTTTTGGTTGGTATTAGTAAAAAAATCATGGGGTTAGAGCCTCTATTTGGTTGGTGCTAGTGAATCAATGTAACAATATCTTGGTTCCTACCAAATCATTCAAAAATTAAAGAAGTTTCATTTATGTGTGTGTGTGTGTGTGCGTGCGTGATGTATTCTTATCTTATTGATCTTATTGACCTCATATATGAATTGAAGTCTTTTTGTTGGCTAAGATATACAAATATACTAATTCGCTCCCCCTCCCATAAGTATAAACATAATTCCAATAATATGATCTACATTCTTCATGTCATTAGAACTGTGTGGCAGATAATCTCTTACTATTGTCATGGGGATTTTTGAACCTCTTATGTTTATACCAATGTGGTGGTAAAAACAGTAAGAGTGGGTTCTTCCCTTGTGATGGTAAATGTACTTTGTGTGTCAGAAGCGACCTCATTCTGAGGTAGATTGGCTCTTGAGGAGGGGGAGATGTCACATAAGCCATGTGGTATTAGTGGTATGTGATGAATAAAGGAGAAATATAGGGGGAGATGAATTTATTCAACACAAAAATCATAAGGGCATGCCATCAATTGATTAAATGAGGAATTGACATATAGATGGTTGAGGGTGTATCAACAACATCCACGGTTGGTAGAATGATGGTGCAATAATGGTGACATGACGAATAGCAACTAACGCATCTTGATATTATGGGATACTAGGATAATGATGGGTATAATGCTCGAGTTTGTAAAAATAGAAAGTGGTTGTTAGCTCAAATACTTTTTTACATGAAGGACTACTTCAATCAGTTATGGGGTTGGGGATTAAAGGTGGTGCATAACAGGCATGAAGGAGATACTTAATTTCTTGAAGAGAAGGGAAAAAATTAGTAGAATTTCCATGTATATCATAATTTCTACATGGGTGAATCACCCTCGGAGTAAGTCATCTTGAAGTATCTTCCTTATTTTTTCATTTCCCCCAACCTACTTTTTGGTTCCCTAAGATGTCATTTTTATAGGTGGTTTTTCCAAAGGAGTAGGTTCCTCTTAAGATGATATGGAGGCAACTTATCTAGTTTGAATGAAAACTAACAAAGTTGACATGGTAGGTGATTCCAAATATTGAACAAGAGGTGCCAAAGCCATGTTTTGCAAGGTAAGTGTCACCATCACTTGATGTGAGATGAAATTAGGTGGACAATACAGGTGGGGAGTTTGAGTGATTATGTATGGTAGAAATTTTTAACACTTATGAGATCCATGTCTAAATTGGTATTGTTTATATGAATGGATGGAGATGATTCTCCAAAAGAAATTGTGACAATGCATAGATGCATCAATTTATACATGGAGATTGAATGGGGGCCACTAAGGTACATACCTAGGATAGTTAAATCCTTGAAAATGTTGAGCATAACTTCTGTGAAGGAACCTATAAGATTGTTCCTCCAATTTTCCCACACTAAAAGCATCATTATGGATTACTAACAACATAGTAATACAATGTGAATAACAGAAAAATGAGAAGATGCTCCTTTAAGGGGGTTAGGATTGTGACAACCCTATTTTGACAATGGGTTTTACATAAATAATTATGTTGTTATCACTTGTATCAACACTTAAATGTCAACACTAGGATAAGCAAACTTACTGATTTAAAAATAATGTATGTAAATATTTTATCATATAATTAAAAATGTTGGACAATTATCTAGGAATGTGAGAATCAGTAAAAGATTTGATACTACAAGTTGGAATTAGTGATGGGGTTAAAGGAATTTAGATATGTTTTCTATTTCTAGAAAAACCTCAATGAATGTCTTATGCCAAATTTTTTATTCAAAATTTTACTACCTTGTTTTCCAACCAATCCATATCCCATTTAATGAAGCATCGAGTAGTTGAAGAAACCAATTTCCACATTTATGGGGTATAATTTATGGTTATGTAGTTTTGTAAGACTTTAATGGCCAACATGGGAAAGTACCCATCTCAAAATTCAAGATTTGACCCACAAATGGTCTAATAAAATATGATAAAATCATTTGGAGTAGACGTCCATATGGAGAAGTGAGCCATACAAAAGAAGACCATAGGTGGATGATCACATATATCAATAAAGTCATGAATAGAATGCTTATATTCATGAGCAGAAATATTGTTAAGGTATTTTGATTGAATACCCTATGTTTTGGTACCCAATTGCACCTAAAATGGTGTTCATCATAGATTGAATAAATATTGTTGCATTTTGGTGATTTGCAAACTATCATGACTTTTTCACTGGAATTGTTTTTAAGAAAAATGATAAAATACTGAAATATTTACAATGAAGGTTACTTTTATTTAGATATCAAGTTGTTTTATTACTAGTTTTATGATTAGTTGTATGAAATAACTAAAATGTGAAAAATATTAAACGTAAAAATAACCAAATACCATCTACAAATAAACAAAATATTTATCATGGAAGATATATATGGGGGAAAACCTAGCTAGAGGGTGAGGTCACTCTACTCTCTTTTCTCTAATGTGGAAATAAAAAATACAAGAAATTGATACTCTATCTGGAATTACTTGAAACTTATGGCTTATAAGGTTTATGAGGAATATTATCCCCCTATTTCTTCCTCTCTACTTTACCACTCCCAGTTTCTCTACTCAATTATCGAATAAATAGAATGACATAGAATGGATCCCCCATTCCTCCCAATGGCCCAATATTTAAGATAGCCTAAAATCCATCTATAAAAGTGTTTTGAATTCCTCAAACATCAATTAGAGTGTTGGGTCCCTATAATACTAGTGATTACCCCATTACTATTGTAGTTATACCCCTTATTAATATTGTTGTGCCCCTATTGCCCCCATATTGTTATTACTGTGCCCCATAGAATCCCTCTATTGTTATTTTTGGGCTTTATATTATTATTTTTAGGTCGGCTGGGTTATATTGTGACTCCTTAGACTCTTATATATAGAAAGGAGGTTTTGTCATTTGTATCATCCAGGAATTGTTCATTTATGTAATGTAAAGGAGGTTACCCCCTCGAAGAGGCTGAATTCTAAGGCGTTGATCTATCTTTTCTATCTTTTCTTGAGCTGGTTTCATAACAAAATTCCTCATGGTCAGCACCTTTTTAACTGTCAAAATGGTACCTATTCTTTCCCTGATATGTAGAGCTGCTAGTTGTTCTTTGGTATGAGTATTCAAAAAATGAATTAGTTTATTGGCCTGTTTAGGCATGTTTCCCAATAATGCTCTGGCCTTTTGAATCTCTACTTGGGCCATTTCTATCAATTCAATTTGCTCATGGATAGTATGTATTGATCTCCATTGATTAGTGATGGATTGGCCAATGTTAGTCCACAAGATATTTTTAATTTCTGCTAGAGGTTTGTGAAGAGTAAGATCTTTGTCCAAGGATTTTACCTTATTTTCCAAGGCCTTTACCTCTCTTGTTTTTTCTGCCACAGTCATCTTTGATTTATCATAACTCAATTCTAGTTTAACCAATTTCTCTTTGGCCTCTTTAAGCTCTGAAATTTGGAGTTCTAACTCTTTTACTGCCTTCATTAGCTCTTTCATGCTCATGTTGGTATCTGGTACTGTTGTTGTTGTTGCTGTTGAAGTATCTGTGGCTGATGTACCTGTTGCTGGGACAGTGGGAGTTACTGTTGTTGTAGTTGTAGGAGGAGCAATTGTGCTTGTTGGAGTTGTTTCCGGTGGTTGGGAGGTCAACACCCCCTGCTTCTCTTTCATTGCTTTCTCCAATGCCTGCTCTGTTTCTGCTAATCTCTCATTCATCCTCATTAGTAAACCCATCATGTCCTCCTCTTCTTTCTGCTGTGCAACTTCTGTGGTTTGTGGATGCATTGTAATTGGCAGCCTTAATTGCTTTTTGAGGGCTGCAATGTCCTCCTCCTTCTTCTTTATTAGTGCTTTGATGCCTTTTACATCCTTGGGATCATGTCCCAGCTCAATGATAATTTCTTCCAAGGACTTAATCCTATTTTCCTTGGCTAAGGAGGAAGCTTTTTCCAATTCTAATTGGGTAGAGGTATTGTTCAATGAATTGTGCAATTTGTGAGCTAATAATGCCTTGTCTGCCAAGGTGGAGTACACCATTTCTCCGGTTTGCTTATGTAATTAAATCTGGTCCATTGGATGGATTTCTTTGGAGAGAAATTCCAGATTGGTCTTGATATAATCAACAGCTGACTGTGGCTGCTGCATTGTGGGCTTGAAGTGACTAAGGGTCATTTTCCCTTCTTGAATATCATATGTTACCATTAACCTTTGTTGATTTGTGGGAGCCATTCTCAGCAATTGATTATAAAGTTGAATTATTATTTCCTCATTTCTTGCCTTTATTTCAGTAAATTCTTTCTTAATGTCCGAGCCTTGCTTTCTTTGTTGCTTGTTTTGTGGCCTGGTGGATGTAATCTCCACACTGTTCTATCTCTCTAGCTCTTGCTAGTATGAGCTAGTTGATGTTTCCAAATTTGAAGGAGTCTGTTGTTCAGTCCCTCCTTCACCTCTTGGGATACTTGTTGTCTCTTCCAAGGGTTCCTCTTCAGAGTAAGGATTTAATCTTTTCCTCTTTTCCCCTGGTTGTTCTTTCGGTCCCCTTGTGGGTGTGCTTTCCTCTCTGTCCCTTTTGTTGCCTCTTTCCTCTTTTAGAGGAGTTTTTAATACAGGGATTTTAGGCACCTTAGTTTGTGTTGAAGGACCTTGCCCTTGGCCTTGTTCCTTTGATGTATTTGGCTGGTCTGTCATTGTTTCTTTCTTTATGTCTATTACCTCCTTACCCTTTGTTGACCCGGTGCTAGCTTTTTGTGTGGACTGCTGAGAAGTCCCGACAAAAGATGTATCACCTCCTATATGCTGAGGCAGTTTGAAGGATACCTATCCAAAAGAGTCCAGGTCAAGCATTTTTTCAAGTCCTTTCATGGCCTTTTCCAATTTCTCTTCCTTAGTAATTTCTTCCACTAATGTGCCTTCTAACCATTTTTTTTTATTAGCACATTGTTGGATTTCAGGGATTTTGCAATGAACATATGGTGCTAGATTGTTTTTGACTTTTCTATAACTTATAAAATGATTGGGGTCATATGGTGCCCAATAAAAGCTTTGTTTCAGCTTAAGTTGCTCCCCTAAAATCTTATCAGCCTGCTCCCAGGCTTCCCTTTTGTTGAAGATAAAAGGGCCCAATTGATTTCTTATTTTCAGCTGTGCCTTTTTCTTAGCCTTGCAGAAATGGATTATGTCTGTATGGATAAACTGCCTGAAGTACTCCAGTGTAAATAGCTTCATAGGCACAAATTTGGGTAGCTTGTAGGGGCACAGTTCATAGCCATATATTCGGATTTCAATGTGATTCTGGTAAAAGTACCAGTCACCTATGCTGTAGCTTTTGGAGGGCTGTAAAATTTTCTGCATTTCATCAGAGAGTCTAGCAGCAGGAGTTGTTAGCAATAAGGAAGAGGCTGGATGTATAAACAGGTCGATGAATTCACAGTAAGTATAGGAAGAGTTATAAACATGGTGGAAGACTGAGGTCCAAAAGATCACAGACCTCCTTTCTCCTTTGAGATCTAACTTTCTAAGGGAAATTTGAAAGCTATCTGGTTGATTGTACATCAACAAATGATATATGTATGATGTGTATTTAAACACTCTTTCTCTATCCATGCTCATGAATTATTCATGGATCTTATCAGCTATGAAGGTGGCATAATCATACTTGACAATAGGAGGTTGTCCTGGAGTGAAAATGGATAGCAAAACTAGTGTAGTCTCATCAACATGCTCACTTGTTTTAAATCCTAAGATGTAGGATATCATGTCTATAATGGATCTTCCTACCTCAGTGAACCAAGCATGCACATATGGGGGTGGGCCTCGGTGCTGGAAATCTGGTCTCATGAACAATTGAGTTAATCTGGTTATCTCTGAGCTGGGCAATTTGGCACCTTGGTCAAGCAAAAGTCCCATGGAAAGAGGAGTCAGAGGTTGAGTGGGCTTGAAGTGTAGCATTTCATTTATGGACTCAGGGGTGATGTAAAAGAGGACATTTCCAGAAGGGGACATGATTTCTCTTTGAGTGGACTCATAATTGGCATGGCATTGGTGAATGAGGTCGGGGAATACATTCACTGAAGGGAGGTAGTACATAGGCATGTTGGACTCCCAGATTCCATAGACATTAGCGTTGCTCTTGTAGCTATTCCTAATTTCACAAAATGCTTGGAGATGAGGCTTGTCACTAGTTAAGTCATTAATATGGAAATCTTTGTCAACTAAAGGTATCCATTCCAGTTATTTGTGTGGAGCATTGAGAGGTGCAATATTCAGGGCCATTGGAGCCTCCATTGCTCAATTTCTTGTGATTTTTCAACTTGGAGCTTGGGTTTTTGCAACAAGTAGATAAAATGATAGTTTCTAGGGTTTTCTCAGAGAATTTCGGGCCGAAACCAACTTGAATTTAACTTAGTGGGAGAAATACGTAGAGGGAGACGAAGTTTGTGGGATTTCTTTGGTAAAATGGGCAAAATAGTGTTTATGGTGCGCCTTTTGCAGGTATTTTGATTAATTTACCTCAATATTTGGGCTTTTTTGGAGATTTTGTAGAGGAAAGTTAAAAACAAGGGGCTTGGGAACCAGACTTTGGTAAATACCTATTTTTATCAGCTTACTGGGTGAATTTTGCAGAGAGGCGCGAAATGTGCAGGTTTTTGGTGAAGAGTGGGCAACGGAGTGGTTCTAGTGTGCTTATTTGAAGGTAACACAGTGAATTTTAACAAGAACTTGGGTCTCTTGGACAATTCTACAGAGAAAATCGAAATTCACGAGGTTTACCAGCAGGATTACGATAAATACCTATTTCTAACCACGCACTGAAGTAATTTGTAGGATTGAACGATGCATTTGCAGAGTGGGGTGTCGGATTAGGCTGATCGAGTGGCGGACTGGAGCTCTGGAGGCAGGTTCGTTGTAATTCACATGGAATAGTTGTGCAGAGAAAATAAGTGAATGATGGTTTCACGGGCTTTTCAACGAAAAATTGACTTTGGCGGGTTTTTGCGTTTTCAGTCGGATGACGTCAGCATGACGAAATTTTGTCGTGTAGCGGGGACGTGGTGATGACGTGTTGGATGATGTGGCAGATGACATGGAGCTGAGGTGGAAGTGGTGATGTGGGTATGAAGTGGGGTTGACGTCATCGGATAACATCATCGGGGGTTCATCAGGGCGGTAAATGGTATTCCCCACACCGCTTTTGGGGCAAAGGATGTTTTGGGTGGAGGGATGCGATGATATCGGGTAGGCAACATGTGTCTCGTGGTAAGGCGGGAATACTGCTTTTCATCGGGTGGTAACTCTCGGACAACGGAGGGGTTCCGATATCATTCAGGGCCGTCCGATCTGCGAGATAAGATCCAACGATTGACGGTTGATGGAGTGGGCAAAGAGTTATGGCGTGGGGGCCGGGTAATAAAAAATGGATTAATTAGCATCGGGGGAATTCCTATTGGTCGTCAGGTGGATTAAAGGTTAATTAACCCAGTGTTAATTAATGTTTAATATTTGCGTGTGGGGTAGGTTGGTTATTTATTTAACCAAATGTTAAATAAAATCCATTGTTTCTATGTGCGGAGGGCTATTACATGGCTTCAGTGGAACCCATAATTCCTAAAATATAATGTTTTATGGCTATAATTGCCGGGGGTCGGGATATTTAATATTTTTGGGTTTTTTATGTATTATATATAGTACGGGGATGGGGAAAGATTTTATATAGGATTTATATAATAAAGTCAATAAGTTAATATGAAAATATGTTTAATCAAAAGCGTTAAGTCAAAAGTGAAAACTTAGGCTTAGGGAGATGAAAGAACATCAAGTTATGAAGTTTTGGGAAACTTGGCATTAATGGAAGAAAAGAATTTTACACAAGAAATGTGGCTTCCTTTGCCTAAGTAAAAACACAGTTTTACTTAATCTTTTTCATGAAATGAAGTGGACTAGGAGCACTGAGCAGATCCCAATATCCTTGGAGGAAGGTTAGTGAGTGATTTTTGGGAGGGGAATGAGGGGAAGTTAGTCATGCTTCTTTTGACTTTGTAGCCACCTTTCCCTAATAGTTATGATATCCATGAAATGAATCATCCTGAAATGACAAAATTGCTCACAAACCTGCTTATGCAACACCAAAACTGCCTACCCAGCCTATTGATCCTAACATTTTTCTTCTTTCTTGGTTGGGTGCATTTGAACTAGGAAACCCTAATTCTCTTCTTCTTTTCTTTTAGTTGTCCTCCTATCTAATTCTATCCTTATTTCTTCCAAGGGCTCAGATTTAGCTTTTGAGACCCTTTGCTTCTCTACCTAACTATTTGTTTGCCAAGCTTGAACTGTTTAGACAGACTTTATTCACTACCTTTAAGACAAGAAATTCAAACATGAATTTGGCCAAGATTGAGCTGTTTGGCCATCCATTAATTGTGACATGAATCAACCAACTGCACATAATGAAATTTTTCAAAAATGGAACAATAGTGGCATTTTGGACTAGCACACTTTCCTGGTCTTTTCTTTGGAGTTCATTTGCTTTATTTCTTGACCATTTCCTTATTTTTTCCCTTTGATTTTTCTTTCAGGGCATACCCTCTTTTAATTTTTTAATTTTTTTTTTTCTTGGAATATGGAACACCTTTGCAATCAGCCAAAGGTTTGAATATATTAGGTCTTATCAATGTCAATCATGAAAAATGATACCTATTGGTATAGGAACATAACACATACAACCTTGAAAATCTACATTCATAGGTAAAGAACCTCATGATGGTCTTCATTAAAGGGGCATACTTCTCAAGAAAATATTTGGAAGGAATAAGGTGAGTATGTGTATCTTTGTATGGAGTCTTTAAAAAGGGCTTGTAGTTTTCAAGATCTAGACTCATTCCCTTGAACCAATATTTGCCATTGTCTAGTAAACCACTTGCTAGTGAGATGGAGGCCATTGAGAAACTAAACTCAATACCAGTAACGACAACAATTTCCCCTTTCAAGTGTGTAGCTACCCAATCTGTCAGCTATGCAAAAAACCCTGCTTCACTTACTCTTTTACAAAATTCCAAATATTGAACATCTTCAAAGCATTGTTTGATGAAAGGATGTGAGTTGATCTGGTTGCAATATGATGGTCCATATTTGAGAATCCTCCCTCCTTTGTGTTGTCCCTTTCTTTCTGGTAAAGAATCAATCTCCATGATGACACAAATTCCTAGTAGTAGGAAGTGAAAATAAATGTGAGGTGAGTATGAAAATGAAGTGATATGTGAGAGATTTTGACAAAATGATGGGTGGGGTTTTGTGAAAGATGAGATGGCTTTGAAAAAATGATGGAAATGAGTAAGGAAAGTAGTAAACAAATGTGGCTACTTGTAAATGAGACCAAGAAGGTTTATGATGTGATTTTCCCAAAATAACTCTAGGAATGAGATAGGGTTTTGTTTTTTTAGCATTTAAACTTGGTTTGGAGGTGGATGCACTGGTCAAAATGACTCACATACATGTGTGCAAGTGTAGAATGCCAATTTACATGTTTAGGAGATGAAAAATTGTGATGACCATTTCTACCCTAGCATTTCCCATGGCACTTTTGCTACAAACCCTAGCTTGCGAAATTATTGACATGGAATGCAAATGGGAAAGAAAAAATAGAGGGAAATAATTTACTTGTTCCCCAGCCTTAGAAATCAATTTTACTATTCTTAAAAGAAAAAAATTTGAATTTTGGGAAAATTTGGCTAAGTTTCGGGCACTCTGTCTTGTGCGCATCACAGTTCTTCTACACACAGCGCCAAAGTGCAGCGCAGTTCACCTACACGCAACGCCTACCTCCAAAGCACAGTGCAGTATATCTATGCACATCGCCTTCAATTTTTTGTCAATTTCTTCTAGGAAAAGATAATTTTTGCTTTTTTAAGCGAGTGAGCTCAGTGATGAGGAGTGAATGAGACATGAATGAAATTTTTTCGAGTCTTTTTGAGTTTATATAGGGGTAATTTCTTCACTTTTCAAAAAGAGAAAAGAAACTAATCCTCCTTTGTGCTCTGATTTACTTTTTAAAGGCATATTTTACCTTTTCCATTGCAAATGTGATTTTTGCATCTCCTGAGTGCTGGTACTTCCTTCTTCTGAAACTTTGATGTCATGAAAATGTGAATATATCATGTTTCAATTCTTCAACTCTTTGCTTTGTCATGTTTGACTTATTTCTGATTTTTTTATGGAAATGGTGGACCTTGGGGACCCTTGTGACCTAATGGATGACCTAAGACCTAATGGAATGATGATGATGGCTTGACCCATTTTCATGGTGTATGATAAGCAACCAGCATGAGTAAAATTTCAGATAATGACTCCATCGTGGACTGACCATGCAATGACCAAATTTGTTGTGTAAATCTAGTAACAAAAAAGTTTGATGATGAAAGCCTGAAAAGATCATGGTAAAAGCATTTTTTGATCCAGGTGACAGAATAACACAACTGACACTAACAACCTAATCTAAGAAGATCTAGATACTTTCTTGTTTGAATTCATTGTCATAATCAGAACTTATGACTACACCACTGATGATCAGAAGTTGAAATTATTCTCATCCACTCTCAAGGATGCAGCTCTGCGTTGGTTCATGGGCTTTTTGGGTTGTGCTATATTCTTTCCACAACTAGCCCACATAGTTAACCGGGGGGGTTAGAAGGGGGGCAAATCCCCCATTCATTGCATCGATTGTGTAGCGGGGGGGTTGACAAGGGGTTTGAGGTGTACCCATAACCCCACTTTATGGGGTCCAGGGCGGCACCCCAGAAAATTTTGGTTTTGGACCCTATTTTAGGTTGGGCGGACCCACCTATGGTTTCATGCATGATTTTCGCACATGTTTTTTGGACGCAATGGTTGTCAGTCCATGGTATTGGACACAATGGTTTTCGGTCCATGGTATTGGATGCTTCGGCATGTATAAATATGTATTATAACATTGAAAGGAACATAATGAAAAATCAAGATGGTAGTCCCAATTTTGGGATTTAGGGGAAAATCTCTGTGTATATGTGTTTTATGTGTTATGCTCTTGCATTGTTTATTTTATATGTCTTAGAATTCGTATGTAGGTAATTTATGTATGGGTTAAAACCTACATTTGGTATCAGAGCAATTTTGGCTTCAAGGGGATGCCTTTGTTGTTGAGGGGTTTCACTTGGGCTTGTGGTAGACCCTGTTCAGTGGGAGATCTATGAGATCGATTCTGGTGGTGAAAAAAGATGGCGAACAGTGGAAAGATAGAGATTGAGAAATTTAATGGTTAGAGTTTTGAGTTGTGGAAACTCAAGATGGAGGATCTGTTGGTGGATAAAGATCAGTGAATCGCAGTAGATCCAGGTACTAAACCAACGGGAGTGTCTGATGAAGAATGGAAGAAGTTGGATCAGAAAGAAAAGAGCACAATATGATTGTGTGTCTCAGATTTAGTATTGTTGAATGTATTAGGGGAAGCTACGATGAAGGCTTTGTGGGACAAGTTAGGGACTTTGTACCAATCTACGTCTCTGGTGAATAAACTGTTATTGCAGAAAAAGTTCTATAACCTGAGAATGAAAGATGGAGACTCGGTGACAGAGCATCTGAATGCATTTAATACTATGGTAGGTAAGTCAGCATCTGTTGATATTAAAATTTCAGATGAAGATAAGTGCATCAATTTGTTGTGTTCTCTGCCAGATTCGTGGGATAGTTTGGTTATTGCAATATGTAGCAATGCAACTGCCTTGCAGTTTGATGAAATGGTCTCATCTTTGCTGATGAAGGAGATGAGACGGGAAAATATGGAGAGCCAAAATAGTAATGCCTTTACTGTACAAGGACATTCCCAAAACATAAACAAAAATAAGTCATCGAGTGGGAGAATTCAATCTCCAAGAAAACCTATAAAGGTGGTGTGCTGGAAATGCGGAAAGGAAGGTGTCACGCGGAATGAGTCGATCTTGTGGACAAGACAGACCTTCCTAGAATCTAATGAATACCTAATGATAAACAAACCAACCAGACACTATCTTTCTCTAAATGTGCTTTATAAATAATGGCAAACAAATGTGTTTAAGGGCCTACCTCATGTCCAATGAAAGTTCAAAGATGCCTTCGCTCCTTTGATCCAAGTAAGTTCCTTTGTCACAAACCTGCAAGCACAAACAAGGAAAACGATTAAATAGCACCTGAATATCCAATATTATAAAACATATTCAACATGAAAGTCAAGGAGTCCATGAAACAAATAACATGAGATACTTGTTGAGAAAAAATGAGCTTGATTGTATTAATTCAAAAGAGAAGAACCTTACAACCTTTGCCTTGACACTGTACAAGCTCCTCCCAGGGTCCAACAAGAAGTCTCCTCTACTTTGACAAGCTTCACTCACTTCCCAATGAGGCCAAAAAGGTATGTTATCTCTCCTCTTAAGCTCAAATAGGAAGTCTTGATTTCACTAGCATTTACCCTCAAAAGTTCAGCTCCTAACCTCCCTGACCACTGACCCAATGCCTCAATTTATAGTACAATGGAGATCAGTTACCAGCTCCTCCTTCAAAGGGATAGAATCCTTCTTCAAAAGGATAGCTCCTCCCAACAAGGGATTAGTTCCTCCTATGATGGGATGCATGAACCACTTGGAGCGAACAATCCATGTAACAAATGCTTCTAGAAAACTCTAGAATTAACCCAAGATGAGTTTTTTAAGATAAAGATTGCGCCTTTTGACTTTTACAGGGGTACGCACCCTCCCCTTTACATACAGAGCGTATAAGTACGCAGATAACTTGAACAAAAGGTGCGGGCCTGCAGGCAAAAGTGAGAGAAAGTGCGGAACCAGAGTTACATTGCTTTTTTGATGTCTTTCTCTCATTTCTAAAGCTTGTTCTGAAGAGCTGAGGTTTGAGACTTGCTTAGGAAGCTGGTATAGGTGGTGATAGACCTACACCGACTGCAAATAATCAAGGTGACGATATTTTTGTGTAACAGATTGCCCCCTAAAGTGCGAAGTCTGTAGTATATGAGGATTTTTTTTTATTTATCATATAGGAAGAGTGAAGTGCTTTATCATTTCGAGGATCATCTTGCGGAGAGCCCGGTTGGAACCTGTAAAAACATTCAATGTAAAATATATATATGAGATCATATCATCGCTGAGGTAGGCATTCCCATTCTTAGATAAAAACTGACTAAGAGACTGAAAACTGACTAGAAGACCAACTACTGCTCTGATATAGGAATGATCTCGTAACACATAATAAGTACAGACACATGTGGACACAGTATGGACGCAGCCATCTGTTTATGAATAGTCAATAATATAATGAATACAAAATTCCTCACAACCTGGATGGTGGAAACTAGATCCAGGGTCTTCATTTCTACGTCCTGAAACAGTACGATTATATCCATGCGATTGAATGTGTCGAAGTCGAACATGGTAGAAAATGCTTGATTACCAGTCAATGATGTAAACTGTTAACAAGCGTGAGAGAAACCACCAATAATGACAATGGCTCTCAAAGTACTCAGCACAATCCATGAAATGTGATAAGATGTATTGATGTCGAACATGTCATGGAATCTTTTGATCGAATTTCAATGATGTAAACTGTCGTCAAAGGCGAGAAACCTGCCATTGAGGCATGCAGATCTCAAGGTACTGACGATTCCTAGATCATCTTTCTAGATAATGAGTTGAAGTCGATAGAAAGCGATCCGTCGTAGGCAAGCCCACAACACGAAATCATGGATCAAGTTTAAGAAATTTAGTTGCAAGGACTGACTCAGGGATGGTCAAGATGGATGACAGACATTTTGCAGATGAATGGCTTATTTGCACTGATCTCTTGAACACATAATGACACGACAGATGTGTCATGCGGAAAGAGTTAATCTTATGGACAAAACCAACCTCCCTAGAAGCTTAAGGCTTTCTAGTGACCAACAAGACAATTAAGAACAATCCTTCTCTAAACATGCATTTACCATACAAGAAATCAAGTGTTTAGATCCTACCTGTAGTCCAACGTTGTTGTAGTAGTCCAGCCTCGTCGATTCGGATGAGCTCCTCCTTCACTTCGAAACCTGCATTCACTAACAATCAAACGATTAAATAGCACCTGAATATCTCATAAAATAAAACATATTCAACATACAGACCAAGGAGTATATGAAACAACTCATTAATAACAAATTGTTGAGAAGAATGGACTTATTTGTATTAATAGGGAACAAAAGAAACCATTACAACCTGAGCCTTGGTGTTGTGCAAGTTCCTCCCAGGGTCCAGCAAGAGTTTTCCTTTACTTTGATAAGCTCACCCACTTCCAAATGAAACAAGAAAGGATGGGAATCTCTCCTCACAAGCTTCTACAAGGAATTCCTAATTCCAGCAGCATCTACCCTTAGGAATATTCAGCTTTCAACGTCCCCCCTTCTGGCCCAATGCCTGTATTTATAGTGCTCTAGAGGAAGTTAATAAGGTCCACCATCAATGGGATAAGCCCCTCTTTGGATGCGATAGCTCCCCTCTTGATGGGATAAGTTCCTCTTTCATAGGGATACATGAACCATCTGGAGGCGCTCAATACACGTCAAACAAGCTTCTAGAATGCTCTAGAAATGACCACAAGTAACTTTTTTAAGATGAAACTCGCGCCTTTTGACCTTTACAGGAGTACGCGCCCACCCCTTTACATACAGAGCGTACAAGTACGCAGGTATTGTGAACTTGGGTTGCGTACACGCAGGTAAGGTTGAGAGAAACTGCGTACCCAGAGATAAATATATTTTTAAATACTTTCTCTCTTTCTTGAAGTTTGACATGGAAAGCAGAGGTATGAGGCTTGCCAAGGAGGATAGTATGACAGTTGATGGAGCCATACTAATTGCAAATGGTCATGGCGACAAATTTTAGTGTAACAATGTCTAAGATGGGCTATGAAGGAAAAGGCTTGGGAAAACATGCGCAAGGTATTTTTGAGCCAATAATGATTGAGGAAAGGCCTAAGTATTTGGTTCTTGGCTATGGAGAGTCTTATGGAGAGAGTTCCAAAGCTGCCATGAAGGCCATTGAAATAGCACCAAGAAGGAGTTTCATTGCAGAGTGTGAAGATTGTGTTCGGGAGGAATGCAATAGCTTGAAACATCACTTATAAGATGTAGGTGTTCAGAAGTGCACACTTGAACCAGAGAGTTGTGGAAAATGTAACAGGGTTGAAGGGATTGATGGTGTTCCAAAGGGATCCACTTCTTCATTTGCTTCACCTCCTCATGAAGGAAATAAAGGTGAAAGAGAAAGGTATATATCTGGCTCTAATCATCTTCCTTTTGATTTTTCAAAGCATGATAAATTTCCACATAGATATGGGAAAATAATTGCATGTTCCTTTTGTGGTTTGGATAACCATCATGTTTCTAGAGGTTGGAAGAGAATGACCACATACAGGAAAATTTTGAAGGAAAAGAAGCAAAAAGCCAAAGGTCCAGTGGACAAGGCAAATCATGTTGTCAATAGGATGCACATGTGTTGCACTTACTTCCATAAGCAAGGGCATCTTGCTAAAAGATGTTGGACTTTGAACCCAACAATGCTTCCATAAAAGTTGAGGAAAGTGGAAAGAGAAGATGGAAGAAATGGAAATGAAGTTTCCATGAATGAAGTGTCTCAGGATGATTCACATGTTGATACTAATGTGCAAACAAAGGAAAGACCTTGGAACTGGATTGGTAAGAAATGGATAGAGTTCTTTTCCAATTAAGGTTGCATGTCTATTGATGCATATATTTGCATTTCTTTGTTGATGAGATGCAAGTTACAGGACTTTACCAAGATGGTGAATGGAAAAAGGTTGAGTAGGAGACACTTTGTTATTGCAAACATTATATTTCATTTCAACTTTGAAAGTACAGTGTGCTTAAGTGAAAGTTGAAGGATGAAATGCATGCATGAGCATGAGATGCATGAACACAGGGATGTTGATGTTTTCCTTGTATTTGAACATGTATGTGTAATTAACTTGAAGGGTTGATTGCTTTGTTGTAAACATGCATGTAATGTAATATTAACTTGGAAAATGTTGAATTGGTCTCCAAGATGGAGATAATGATGAAGTGTTTCATCTTTTGAAAAAGAGTCCTAATGGTCTTGTCTACATGCTTGACTTGAAGGGTCATTTGTTTTAAAGGCATATTTTGTGGGATTGTTATCTAGTCCATAATTTGTATGTAGATGTAAGACACGGAGGTGCTCACAAGCTATGAAATCTGTTTCTTTTGTTGAAGCAAGAGTTTAGGCCATCCAGTTGTTGTCAGTATTTCTATTGTTGTTGACAGCTTGTCAAATAGGTACAAATGAAAGTTTTGTGGGGAAGATGTACTTCACATTTGTTTGAGCCACCTTGGATCAATTATCAAGGCAGAGAAGCTGAAACTACCTTCTATAACCATTTCAGTAGGAGTTTTGTAGGAAGGAAAGGAGGAAGCTACTTCTTCCCAAGAAGGCCAGCCCATCCAGGAAGGGAAATGGTCAGAAACTTTGGTTCAGAGGCACTATGCAAGGCAAGTGTGTGGAGGCTGAAAGAAGAGGGTGTAGTTACTCTCAGGTACTGTTCATATCAATATATCATTATTTTGGAGACCAAAAGTTCTTTTAGTGGGAAGGCGTGATCCAAAATGGATTTTGGATAGACTCCTAAGTCTAAGTGTTCCTCACAGAGGAAAATGTAAGTCCAAGGAAGTGCCTGGACATAGTCTCATTGCAAAGATCTTTGCATTCTGAATCTACTGCAACTTGAATGGGAAAAAGTGGACTTAGGATACAGAAGTTATCATAGAAAGAAGATGCCCTTTGTTTTTGGGAAAGAGAGGTAAAATCCCCTAAAAATAACTTAAAAACCCTTATAAATGGAAAATTGCATCGGCAGAGATCCAAAGGGAAAACTTAAGAAGAAAGGGGAGAGACCCCGATTGTCGATCCCCAACATATTAGGTCAGAGGCAAGCATATGCAAAATATCTATATGGAAAGACCCCCGGGCCGATGCGATATCGAGATCGCTGGTATCGATGATGCCATGTGGAAAGACCTTGGGCCCATGCGATATGTGATTGCAATTAATCACGTCGCAATATCACATCGGTGCTATGCAAAGGAGCGTGGCCAATAATAACTATGACTACAATAGCCGGACCTGATAAAGGTATAAACGATATTTGATATAATTTGAGATCCGGAAAAGAGGGTTTTTCTTTGTAAATGAGTTTTTTGTTAAATAAATGAAATACAAAGGATAAAGCACCAATGCGATGAAACCGAACCCGAAAGTGGTTATTAATTCATATGTATATTATTTCAAGTTTGATATGAGTGGGGATTTCATGTTTTAATGTATTTTTCAAATACAAAGGGAAATCAAAACAAGCAGGATTTTAGACGGGCCATATGTGGTAAGTGGTTTTGGCTAGGCTCCGCTTGAGCTCATACTCTAACTGCCACATGTCCAAGCCCTAGAGAGAGAAAACCACCCATTTCGGGTAGTTAACCCCCGTATGAATGAGCCACCTGGAATGAACCTTAACCATTGGATCCAGATATCCCAGATCAATGGTGGAGATGCGATAAGCAATTAAAAGGCGAACCCGATAGGTTATAGAGCGGATTTAAGGGATTTTCAAGTCCTATAAACGACGTTTATGCATATTTTTTAGCATTTTCAATGTATTTCTCTGTGTAAACAAAGAAATGTTATCTTTGGGATTTCAACATGATAGTGGCCTTTTCCATTACAAACAGGTGGCCTTCATACCTTGGGACATTAGCAATGATTGTTAAATTCTCCAGAAGGAAGATGAAGGGACAGCGACAGAGAGCCTAATCGCTGAAATGAACAGACAAGCGCCGATAGGCTTAAAAGCTGTTCAATAACGGAGAAGAGGGGTTGTTGCTAAAACAGAGAATAAGCAGGCAGTGTAGAAGCAAAAAAAAGAGCTAGAGAGAATGAAAGCTAATGCGCAGAGTAGTTGAGGGAGTTTTTGGAGTCACTTGGAGGTCAAGTGAAAAGCTAGAGGGTTGAAAGTTGCAGAAAAGCCAGAGCCGAAAGCCAGAAAGTCGAGAGCTTCAAGAGCCAGGGAGAGATGGTGTTCCGAGCCCATTGTTCCTATGTAAAACAATGGAGTTGAGCCAAAGAGCTTGTAAAAGGACTTTGCCATAATCCCATAGAGCCTAGTCGAGTTGACTAGAGCTCAAGGAGATGTAGGCCAAGTGTTTTGGGTGAACTCCTCATTAAATTGTTATCTTATGTGTGTTGTTTTATTGCTGCATTGGATCTGTTGTTTTAGTTGCAGTTATATCAGTTCAAGCAAATAGACTTAAAACACATAAACATTCAACAATAAACATAAGCATACACCTTATTTCAAGCACATATTCAATTCTACATTGGTTAATCATAAAGACTTGGGAACATTTAAGCTTTGGAAGTGGGAGAGGTCCTTGTAAGTTAGACTGTAAGCCTAAGTGCCCCATTTTCAGATCACTAACAACATAATATGGTAGTGTCTATGCTTCAAATATACAACAAAAATGTTAAAGAAAAACCTACAAAAAACATTTGTGCAAACAGAAACATATAACAACAGAAAAACATGTGTAACAACCCAATGAAGAATGTGAATGATTAATTTTATTGGTAAAAATAAATACACCCGATTAGGAGATATTATAAACTTGGGTCTATAGATACCTCTCCATGGCATGGGTCCTTCTTCACCTTTCTCTTTAGCAGTGTTTAGCTCTCTCTAAATATGTGTATGTGATGGGGAAAAACAACAATGAGTGCTTGAACTCAAGTGAGAGCTCAAATGTTTTAGTACAATAATGGGGATGATGAGAATGGTGATGGTGAAGAATGAGGACAAAACCCTCTACCTATAACAAAATATTGAGATAGACTGAGAATTAAAAAATAATAAAATATTATTAACTAAATCAAAATCTAGTTGTTGTGAATATTTTATTATATTTTTTGAGAAGGAAAAGATATTCGAAGTGGTCAAGTAACTTTATTTAGGAAATGGTTAAAGTAATTAACAAGTAAAAATAATTTATTAATTAATTTATGAGTATTAAATCAAATATGAATTTGAAATAAGTATTAAATAATCATTTAACAATTAACTAATGAGGAAAATAAGGGAGAAAGATGGAATAATAAATAAATAGTGATTTATTTAATTATTCCAAGGTGATTAAGTAAAAATGATTGTAAATAATCACATTAAATATTTGATTTAATAATTATTTGTAGCAAATGATAAGTAATAATGATTTATTTAATTATTCCAAGGTGATTAAGTAAAAAATTATTGTAAATAATCATTAAATATTGATATATTAATTATTTCTAGAAAATGATATGTAAATAATGATTTATTTAATTATTCTTATGGGATTTTTGGATTTTAATGAGAAATAATTTAGGAAAATGGTTCACTAAATTAATTCCTATGGTGAAAGTGGATTTTACCAAGGAAAAAATCATCCTACATGGTGTATTTCAACCAACCTAGTAAGAGATGACTAGGTGAACATTTTTTGGGTGATACAGATTGTCCCCAACGTAAGATTGTTAAGAGAAAATCGTATGGCCAAAATAAGTTTTAGTTTTCACTTTCATGAGATGTCGAAGGGGATTCATAAAGAGAGAAGGGGCATTGAAGCAATGCAAAGAATGACAGAAATCGAAGGGGGAGGGACCTACTTGTCTGAAAGATGTCTCCTTTTATTGTTAAGTACATGACCTCAATGAGGTGGGCAAGGCGTACCCATACCCACTGAGACAATTAAGCACAAATGATAATGATGTGCCCAACAATGTGGGTCTAAGTAGCAGAGTACATGATACATAATATGTTGGCATCAACTAGACCAAAAAGTCATACAATGATATAATGAGTCCCATATACATAATGTTCCTGAAAGACAGAGGTGGGGACTGATACAATAAAATCTGTTGATCTGAGTACATAGGACAATAATTCCCCCCAAGATGATAGGAGGGGGATATCACAACCAAATAATCCCTAATGAATTGCAAATGGCTCTAAATATATGAATGGACCATATGAAAGAGAAGTGCATGTTGTGGGGTTTGTGATCGGCCAAAACTGAGCTAGTCAAATCTACAAAATTACATTTGATGTTGGATCATGAACCACTGACATCCGAGCATGTGGGGGGCTACTTAAAAGTCCACCCCCTCATGAGATCTAGAACTTCTCACACACATGGGAAATGCTGGTACAATATGCTAGATCACAGAACCATCAAGTGTAATATTCTCGATTGTGAAATAATGAGATGAAGTCGAGCACAGGAGAAATAACCGAGTCAAAGGGTAATGATGATTCCCTTTGCTTGATATGAGGCACCAAAAAATTATGAAGGGTGGAACCAAGTTATATCACCCTCGAGGCCACTCTCCTAGAAAATATTTCTTGAAGTTGACAAAAGAGGGTTGACCAGCATTAAGGCAATGAGAATTTCCTCAACAAAGTCAGGAGGATCATAGTATTGTGACTGATATAGACTAACACCATGGATGATGATGGATGAATGAGGAGAATTGTGGACTTATTACTTCCCTTGTTAGAGCATAATATGCAAGTTTGACCTGGCAGCAACTGACATGATTCCAGAGGGGATGGTCAATTACTCAGATGAAGAATTTTCAAAGACACATATGAATAGTTGTAGGCCAGATGTGAGTAAAATGGGATGAATGTGATGCATGAAGGGATAATGTATTGAAACAAGACTGAATGGGACTTTGAGCAGATTCCATGGATGCAAGAGTGACTCATATCTAATTCTCTGAACAAGGGTGACTCTATGATGTTGCCACATGGTAAAGGCCTAGAGGGGACCATAAGAATGAGAGTAAAGAGTGGTTACTCATGACTAAACTTGATACATAATTCGAAAAGTCAAAAGGCAAAGTGATATCAGAGTATAGGTGACTCATATGAAACAATTTGATATGAATAGGTGGAAAAGTGAGACCTCATGGAAAAAATGGATTCCCAACAAAGTTTTAAATTACCCGAAATGAATATAGACCCATTATAGAACTCAGTGATTATTTTCCAATGGTTCTAGTGGTTCGTCAAATCGAGCTATGGTTTGGTTGTAATTGTGAATGGAAAAAATAGGGTTTTCCCATAAAGGGGCTTCTTTGCCCCAATTTCAGTTCATTTGCATATTGAGTGTTTGGAGAATTTGGAAAGAAGGAGGAGGCCCTAAATATTGTTGAGCTTGTATTAGACAAACAAACCATCGACAATCAGACCTACAACTTTCAGGTAGGTTGCCTAACCCTACATATCTAAAAATTTCCTTAATGATTCTTGGAAGGATGGTTCCTGGTGATGAATCAAGGTAAGAAAGGAATACAGGAATGTACTAGTAAGGAAGGTCTAGGATCATCACCCATTAAGTCAAACATGTGGATTGGGTGGAAAGTGTAGTATCAGATAGAGTAGGATATTTGAAGATATGGTATCAAGTATCTATGATATGTTATGTGTATATGGATTGCTAGAGAGGCCAATAGGACAAACTATCCAAGGAAGGAAAGGATAATCGACCTTATCCAAATCATTAAGGTCTAGGTTGAGACTCATATTGATCTAGTGAGAAGGTGGCTAGGGGAGACCAACATGCCCCCAAGTATGGGATATTTCCCCCTAGAATATGCGATGGAGGGAACCAATCAGGCATGCAAATGTTGGAATGATGCTCCCATATGAATGAGCTTTTGGCACGCCATTGTGTTCCAAGTGCTCAAATAAGGTATTCAAGCATATTGCCTGATTGGAACAAGATCCTCCAAAAGATGACGAGTAGATGTAGCAGCATAGTTTCCCCCCAATTTCGTGTGTATGGTTATATCATGTTATGAACATGCCATATGTATTTATATTAATGGATTCTAAACACTTATATGGATGGTTTGATACATAATTTAATTATTCATGGTTGTGTGGTTTCCATTTGTTGTTTATGTTGTCTTATTGTGTGAAGAATGGATAGATATAGTTAGAGAAAGGAAATGGTGGATTATCAATCTCATTTGGCACTGCATATATGAGTCAAATGGACTAAATTTTTGGGTTTTCATACATGGGATCACCATAAAAAAGAGTGCCTTCATATATAATGAACTGATGCTTACCTAGATGACACTGGATTTAAACAACAACAATGTATAATGGATTAGGTTGTTAATGTAATACATGGGAATGATTAAGTGTATCATCACTAGAGTGATTTAAAGTTACGTGGGACTCTATAGGTTCTTCTCGATGTGGAATAATAGTGGTACTATTGTCGACACTACTAGATGCACTAGGAGGGTTGGGGAGAAGTCCTTCTCCTTACCCAAACATTGAGTGGTAATGTAATGGCCACAAGGTGGATGTGGTTTGCATTCATGAGTTTGAAGTAAGGGGTAATTGAATTAATCATCATCATGTGAGATATGGTTCACATACACATTGTTATATAAATGAGATGAATGGCTAGTGGATCTGACATCCACCGATGTTAAGGCCAAAGTGTATTCTTAAAATGGTTTTAAAGAAGCACAATTGGAGACTTCTAGGGAGTCTGAATATATCAATCCCATGGATGATGATAGGTAGATAATATATGTTGAATTATCCACCATATTGACATCAAGAGGGAGAATCACAATAGTGGGTTGAGAAACCTCTTGCCTTGGTGAAGCATTGAGGCCAGAATCCATAGGTAGAGGAGAAGTAGAGTCACTATGAGCGACAACTAACTTGTGAAGCACATGAAATGTATCACAATATTCTTCAATGTGAGGACAATAATGCAAATAATGTACATATGTAGCACACAAGTGGTTCCTGTACAATGGTTTGTTCTTCCTTGTAGACATAGGTAAGTTAACATGGACCTCAAAAATGTTAGGATTGGGTAGAGTATCCAAGACCACATTCTTAATATGGGGGAGTTGAGGACAATTATTGGTGGCACACCTAGGAAATTCACACAAAGCACATGGAAGAGAAGGATTTGGTGGTTTCAAAGGAGTGGAAATCGCTGGGTTGCCTTGCCTTTACCCCCATTTTTCTGGGATTTCCCCCCTGTTTCTGGGAAAACTAGTGTCTTTTTGATCTGCTAGTCCCACTAAGATGGGTAGCTATCTTAGAAGCAAATAATCAAAGCAAATTTCGATTTATTTTCTGTATGAAAAATAAGAGAGAAGCAAAGAGGACCAACCTGGATCTTCCGCTTGGTTCCTTGCTTGTTTCCTCTCTCCCTTGATAGAGCTTGCCACTCCTCTCCTACTTGTCTTTCTTTAGAGAATACCTATAGAGGCAAAGTAACAAAACACCATCAAAGAATCTCAATCTATAATACTATAAACAATGCATAATCATAAATACATTGACCATACAATTGCATTCATAAAAAATAAGATTCACAAATACACAGTTATATGGAGGAAAACTCAAATAGCTTTATTAATAGTAGAATAGAGGATTACAACCTAGATGTCTGATCCAGCATCATCCTCCTAGCATCAAAGCCCACATCATGAAAAGCAAGATCACCCAACAATACAATGTTCCCTCGCAAAGAGAAACCAACAGCACTTCCTTACAAATTACAAAATTCCAGCCCCTAGATCTCTCAGATGAGGGATCCATTTATAGATGTCTGTAAGGGTGTGAGTCAGCTCTGGGTTTTTGATTAGTGTCATTCCACTAATAGTTCTTGGTTCCACTTGGATATTTCTTGAATTTATTACTCATCCCTGGGTGAATTCAAAGAGGCAAGTGTCATAGGAGAAGTTTCTAGAAGATTCCATGAGCATCAACTTAGCAAACTGTCTCGGAAATTTGTCCATTATTGCTCATCGCACCCCATAGGAGGCTTTTTAGTATGCATCGCACCTCTCATGTGTAGTTGGTGAGATGCATCACACCTGATAGTGGAGCATTCAGTATGGTCCAGTTTTGGCCAGTTCTGAGTGGTTTTTCAGGTGAAACTTCTAGGAAATGATGTAATCAGTTGACTATGATTCTTTAGGGTATGAAACAAAATTTTTAGGGGTTAAAGAGCCCTTGTTTTATCAACATATATGATTGTGGTTGAAGTCCCCAAATATGTCTATAACAGTTGCCCCCTAAAGCATGAGGTCGTAAATCTTTTGATGTCGGGTGAAATGCTTTATCATGAGGATCCGAGGTATTCGAATTGGAAGGTGACCTATATAAGATACAATACAATATGTCATCATCATATTATTTTCATGATCTAACTGAGGTAGGCATTCCCATGCTCATCTTTATAAATTCATTTTCATGTACATAGGACAGATAATGGTTTGCAGTTGCAGACAAGTGATTCTTCATATGAAGGGTCATCATCCCTGGATTAGATGACCATCTGTGTAGCTTCTATGTACATTTGTTGTATTTATTTTCCTGAATATATCACATCTCGAATGGATGAAACTAGATCGGGGTCTTCAAACTCATTCAATCTTCACCCGATGTACAAATCGATCCATGTGAAAAGATGTTTTGAAGTCGAACATGGAAAGACATCGTCTGATTACTAGCCAATAATGTAATTTGTTAACAAGCGTGAGAGGAATCACCGATAATGATGATGACCCTCAAGGTACTACAGTACAATTCACGTGGTGTGAATATATGATCTGATATTGAACACCATGCAAAATCTTTCAGTCGAAGGCCATTCATGTAAACCTGTCGTCGGAAGTGAGAAACTTTCCACTGAGGCATGCAAGCTTCAAAGTACTGAAAGGGTTGTTTCTAAGTCAACTTCTTGGATAATGAGCTGATGTTGACAAGAAGTGACCTATTGTAGGAGGGCCTTGATGTATCCCACATCTACGACACAAAACAAATCAAATGATTTTTTGGAGGTGAAAATGATCTGATGATACAAGATTCAGGAATGGCGGTCATGAAAGATGGAGGGTGAAGGTATTGTAGTGGATGAGGCATTAGTTGGGCGGTGAATTCTCTGAATGAATTCTCTTGAACATGTTGGCAACACTGATATGGATTGGTAGTGTTAACCCCAAAAGATGGATGGTATGGAGGACCAATGGTGATATGACCGGTGAATGGAATAACCCAACCCGACTCAATCATGGCAATGGAGTGAATGTGTCATGTTCAAGAGCGACCTACTACCAATAAAGTTCTTCAAGTTTTCTTCCCTTTTTCCCCAGTCATTGCTAACCAATACCTCTTTATTTTTGTCAAGATTGAGGAGGATAACATATGCTTGTTCTATAATTTTTCCTTCGGGGAAACCTGTCACTATGTTTTAACGAGACTAGCGATAGTGAAACTCATTCTTGTCTAGATGGACAAGTTTGTCGCTATCGTTTTAATGAGTTTAACGACAAAAACAACTCAGTGCTTTTTATATTTAGACAGTTTGAAAAGGGATGAAAAGGAAACTCCAACAATCCTTTTTCGTAGCATAATCCCTTAAGTCTGAAAAAGTATAAAATAATACGAAAGGGATGACTTTTTGATTGCTTTAGTGAGCTGAAAAAGACAAGCACTCGATCTTTTGTTTGATAACCCCTCAGGTTGCAAAAGATTAAAATGTACAGGAGGGATGGCACTTCCCCTTACTTTAACGATCTAGGAAGGCCAATAGCTTGGAAATATTTTCATATTTAACGAGTCTAAAAAGAGCTTAAAAGAGAATCATTTTTAAGGAACGAGTGGTGTTTTTGGGTAGCAACTGGTTCTAGGTAAGATTGAAACTTCTCAAAACATGGCAGTGTGAAGAGGGTGGCTAATAGTACCACTCATAACAACTGTTCCTCAAAAGGGTAAACAATCAAGTGGAAGCATATGATTGGCCAGGAGAATGGAGGTGATGGAAGAACACAACCATGGTTCAAAACGCTGATATCATGGCGATCATAGAGATCATTTTCTAAAGGTAGATTCATTTTTTAATGAGCTTAAATTGAAAGAAACTATGCTCAGTGGCAGGTTTATTTTTTAATGAGCTTGAACCTTGTGGAAACATTGCTCGTCTTCGGTGTCATGTTTACACAATCTTAAAATGAAAAAATATTCTTGTTATAAGTTCGCATGCCCCCAACATAATAACACAAATCGAGATGCATGCCCCCCAAGCTTCATTGCATTCAACAAGGTGGATGGAATGAAGGTTCACTTTCGAGATCTTGGAAAGACTCGACTTGGATTTTACGATATCATAATCAAAGACTCGATTTGGAAAGGGAGTTGTTTCATTTTTTAATGAGGTTGACATAGTAAAATAACTATCCTCATAACCCTTGTTTCATTTTGTAATGAGGTCGACACAAGATAAGGACCGTCCTTGGTGATCTATACTATAAAAATGGTCGGAGTTCTTCTTAATCTTTGATGATGTAGAAGATATCATATGATAGGTTTCGACTGTGGCCACTTCCGCTAGATTACTTGGAGGCGGGAGGGAAAAAGTACCCATTAAGGAAGTGTCCTTTAGGAGACCTACTCCAACACTTTGAAGCTATTGATAACTTCCATGGACCAAAGGAATGCTTCTAGTAGCTTTTGAACCATTGGGGAAAAATCTTAGTTGGTCAACAACTATAATTCCTCCTTTGAAGGGAAATGCAATATTTCTGAAGTATGTTGACACAACGGTGGCCATGGCATAGATCCAGACCTACCCGGTAAGATATTGTAGTCAAGGTTTCCATCAATGACCTCGACTTCAATTTCTATTGTTTTGCCCCTCAACTCAACTTGCAAGTTACTTAATATCCCATATGGCATGTATGTTCTTCCATCAAACACTTTTCCAGGGTGGTGAGCCTAAAGTTTTCCAGCAACTCATTAACATAATACAGGTAGATGCCCCCTCGTCAATGATTATTCAATGAACAGTTTTGTTGAGGGCTTTTACCTGTATAAGGAAAGTGAGTTGGGCCAATAATTAAGGTTCATATCCTTTATGACTAAAGGCCATGGGATTTGAATCCATTGGGTCAATCCCACCTATTGCTGATAATAAAGCCTGCTTTTGGGAGGGGCACTTCTGCAGTATTTCAACTGTCGACATAGCGGATGGCGATTGAGCCAGATCCTCCACTATATTATAACTTTATGCTTCTTGAGCATGAGGATTAAATGTTGATTTATGTACTACTCCCTTTCACAGCTTTATAGTTAATTCAGGAATGATAGGTGGCACAAATTCTAATGAAGTTGTTGTTAAACTATTGGGTTGATCTGTAGCCTTTTTGTTTGACATCTGAGGATTGACATAATATTTATTCCTTATCGATATCAAAGCATCATTTTTCTATTTTGAGATGGAAAACATAAGCACTTGGGATGGTGAAGCATGATCGATAGCAACCAGATTGGTTTCCGGGTTTGGAAACGGATCAGTCAATACCACTAAGGTACTCGAAGTCTTCAAGAACTTTGTGACCTCAGCTTGATGTGGACAATTTTTAGTATAATGGTCTTCATTGCATATGAAACATGGCTGATTCGATTTCTTTCACCCAGCAAGGTTTCTAGAAGGTTTTTCAGGAGTTGAATATTCCTGTTTCTTCTTTTTGTTTTTTCTTTTCTTCTTGCCCCCTTGCTGCTTAAGTTCTTTTCCATTGTCAGATGACACAGTGTTAACCTCCAAGGCAAGAAGTTTGTCATTTGCTTTTTTAATAGAAACTACAAGGGCTTTGCCAGATGGAGCCTTTGCGATTTGCGTGCTTGAGGTACCAATCACACCATCACCGGCATGAGTGTCCCTGTTTGACTTAGCAAGGGGAGGAACTGAAAGTTCTGGTCTTGGAGTGTCAGGAATTTTGTCATAGAGCATGTCGAACTGAGTATAGATCAAGTCCAAATATTGTGCATGAGCAATGACTTGCTCTTCAGTGACAAATCCTCCCTTTGCCACATATTTAGTAATAGAAGGTAATAATGACTTAATAAACCACTCAACTAGAAGCTAATCAGGAACATATGTCTTTTCCATTCGATGACGACGTCGCCACTCATGAATATGATTAGATATGTGAGTGGTTGTTGCCTGTTTAAAGTTGGTAAGGAGTTCTGTTCCCATTTCGTACCTTATGGGTAACTGAAAGTGGGTTAGAAAGGTGGTGGCAAGGGCGTTGAAGTTATCAAACGAAGCTCTAGGAAATTCAATATACCATTTTGCTGCCAGACCAGTTAGAATTCGCTAAAAAAGGCGAAGCCTAATCGAATCATCATTTAGGGTGTTAGAGGAGCACCACAAATGAAATTTCATTACGTGATTCGATGGATCTTCACTTGGATTTCCATTGAATTTAGGAATGTCAGAGGGAAGCTTATGAGGAATCGTCAGCCACCAAGGTGCGTAAGTAATTGGATCATTTGTCAGTCGATTCGGATCTGGTAATTCTAGAGTTGCCACAAAAGGCAACTGTTGATTTAGGTTTGGCGAAGCATACCCAGGGTAAGATGGGATCGCTTGAACAGTAGGTCTTTTCATACCAGCATAATGTATCTGATGCTAGTAACTTTCATAAGGTTGATGGGCATAACCATTATAGTATGGCTTTTGATAACCATTTTGAAAGTGCAGTTTCCCACTACCTACAAAGCCTTGTTGCTCAGGTCCTTGGTAAGCTTGCTGGAACTATGGTTGTTGATATTGCACCAACCATGGTTGTTGGACCATTTGTTGTTTCCAAATTCTGGATGATTGACCAAGATGTGGGGTGATAGTACCTGTTTGAGCTTGATCCATTCTAGGTAAGGAAACACTAACCTGAGGTTGTGATTGAGTCATAGAGACAAGAGGTTGTTGTATTGCAACCTGAGAGATTTGAGGTTGGCATAAAATAAGCATGCTTGTACTTGCGACACAGTCACAATAGCAGGTGTAGTTGGAATATTCGATATAGGTTGATTTGGTTGCATTGAATATATAACTCTTGGTCGTTGAGGCAGTATTGGTATCCAACCACTGGATGTAATTCTAGCTTGCCCTGAATTTTGTTGTGAACTCTCATATGGTTGTTCTCTAGGAGGGAACACTGAAAAGGCATATTGTCCTCCATACGATGGCAATCTGGTTCTCAAAGGATATAACAACCTTTGAAGACTGGATTGCCCAAATTTAAACTGGTATGCAGGATCAATTTGTTGAGTTTGAACATAAGAAATGCTAGATAGGATTTTGGATGAACAAATAGGAACAGACCATGTTGCTGAAATAGTCCTTGGCTGGACTCCATCTAGCGATTGATAACTAGTTGGGATAGATGGTATACCAGCAAACATTGTTGGAGTGGCAGCAGGAGGTTTTGTTGTGGCTGTATCAGACGACACAATCCTAGATGTTGATGGTTGTTCAGACATATTTATTCTATCCAAAAGATTTTGTAGCGATTCGATAGGAACTTGTGATGAAGGAGGATTAAAAGAACTAACTTCAGTAGTAGAAGGATATAAGTGGATCACAGTTCCAAAATGCAATGGGGTACTGGATGGAAGATCCTCTACAATCTCTTCTATAACAATCAGTCTAGGTGGGAGAGGTAGACTGTCAAGTCCATAAAATATTTCTGGAGCTGACGAAGGTATAGCTTCTACAGTAACAGATATTGGAGGGGTAACACCTTCTGAATTCCAGAACTCAACTTCCAGATGCTCAGGTAAGTGAACTTTATTCTTTGGTTCAACTCTATATGGAGTTGTTTCAGGGGCAGAAGTGTCTACAATTACACTAGGATTAGTTCTAATGTCCTCTTGTAACTACGAAACTTCTTCTGTAAAGGCAGATGTACCAGAAATGATTAGAGTAACTGGAGTCTCTGATGATTTTGAAACACAAGTTTCAAATAAACCGGGAGAATTCGACTTAGTTAAATGAGACTATTTTGCCTAGAATGGTTTAGTTTCTAGAGTCAAAGATGGTTGACTCGCTAGCCTTTATGAACGACGGGGTTTTGATTAACTTTCTTCCACGATTGTAGATTACTTGATCAACTCAAAATTAAGGGGGAAAATGTTATTCCATATTAAATGAATTTTATGATGTTTTGACACAACTTTTCTTTTTCAATTTTTAAGAGTCGAGAAAAAGCTAAAGATGACTCTAGTCACCTTCGATTTTTAATGAGCGTGGGATGACAAGGCTTAGATGGACCTTTTCTTTTAAGGAGTAGAAAAGGAATGAAAGTGACTACTCTGGAAATCTAGACAAAGGGATTACCAAACCAATTGCAAAACTGCAATATACACCTTGGTGGTAAATTAAAGAGAAATTACCAAGGACATTACATATGACAGTCAATCTTCCCGAATGTTGTGTTCAGTGCATTGCGATCGATAGGGCAGCAGACATGGCTTCCTAAGGATAAAGGATATCAACCTATTGTGGTCTCCTAATATATACTCAATGGTACGGGGAACACAAGTCCATACTGGCACTTTTCATATCAAAGAGGAGGAATCACCCAACCTTCGATGAAAAAGATAGTTACCAGGTTTTACGATGCCGGAACACGTCTCTAGCCTAGACTTCTAGATGTGTTGTGTTAGGTTCCAAAGCGTTTTTATGTTCATTCAGATTTATTTTAGAGTTGATCTTTCTTAGAAGTTTGTCTTTCAAGGTTCACCACGTGATGCATATGTAAAATTCCTAAATATGCAATCTAAAATGATAAACAGTCATTTATTTTCTTTTAGCAATGAAAATCCTAGCTACTAAGGAAAGAAGAGTACGATTCTTTCAACATAGAGCAAAGAGCACACACTAAATGAACTTTTCCTAAATCATCTTTTGCGCATAATCTAAATGAAAATGTATATGCATGTATTTGTTTTTCATTTCCTTAATGTGAGAATGCTGAAAAGGAAAACTAAGTATGGATCTAAACTATTTTCTTCAAAGTGACATTTCAACAATTTCGTTTCAAAATGAAAGGAAGACTAAGACGACACTTTCAATTTCAAATGGAAAACTACTTTCGACACCTCAAATATTGAAAATTCAAATCAAATACAATGAAAAAAGTACAATCGACTATCTAGAGGAGGAACAATTTACGACACTTTTCTCCTTGACTCAAAATGACAATTATGACACTTTTGCATAAAAAAAAGACAGTTCGATTAAGCTACTTTTGACAAAGAAGGACTTTAAATGATGAAAAATACATTAAAAAACATTTAAAAATCCTAATCAATGGAGGTTGAATACTGTAAAGGAAGAAGGCTTCAACAATAAGACACTGATCATAAGCAGCAAAACTACAAAATAGAGCTGAAAACAAGGAGAAAAAAACCAAATTCCAAAGAGAGAAACAGTATCGTTCAGTCATCGCACTTTTCCTTAAGGAAAACAAGGATGCATCTCACCTACAACACACGGGAGGTGCGATGCATATAGGCTACCAGTTATAGACAGTGTGATGGGCCAGGGAATGAAACTAAGCTTGGTTTTTGCTCAAAATTTGTAGCTAAGTTCAGTGATTTAGGCTAAGCTATGGTAGACAGTGAAAAAAAAGTATAGGGGTATGATCTTAGGAGGTTATTGAGCTACCACAAGGAAATTTAGGATGATTGTAATTCAGATGTTCAGTTCATAAACCAACTTGGAGATTGACTGAAGCAGCATTCATCTACTTTGCAGTTGCATAGAAAAAGCAGTTCGAAGGCTAGTTGGCTAACTTCAGGCTCCATCTGTAGTTTATAAAGCAAACAACAATAACAAACAAAATAACTAATCACTCCCTAGTGGAGTCGCCATTTTTTTTTTGGGAAAACTAGTGTCTTTTCGATCTGCTAGTCCCACTAAGATGGATAACTATCTTAGAAACAAACAATCAAAGAAAATTCTGATTTCCTTTATGTATGACAAATAAGAGAGAAGCAAAGAGGACCAACCTATATCTTCCACTTGGTTCCTTGCTTGTTTCCTCTCTCCCTTGATAGAGCTTGCCAATCCTCTCCTACTTGTCCCACTTTAGAGAATACCTGTAGAGGCAAAGAAACAAAACACCATCAAAGCATCTCGATCTATAATACTATAAACAATGCAGAATAAAAAATACATTGACCATACAATTGCATTCACAAACAACAAGATTCACAAATACACAGTTATATGGAGGAAAACTTAAATAGCTTTATTAATAGTAGAAGAGAGGATTACAACCCAAATGTCTAATCTAGCATCATCCTCCCAACATCAAAGCCCTCTTCACCTCATGAAAAGCAAGATAACCCAACAATACAATGTTCCCTCTCAAAGAGAAACCAACAACACTTCCTTACAAATTACAAAATTCCAGCCCCTAGATCTCTCAGATGAGGGATCCATTTACAGATGTTTGCAAGGGTGTGAGTCAGCTTTGAGTTTTTAATTAGTATGATTCCACTGATAGTTCTTGGTTCCACTTGGATATTTCTTGGATATCTTACTCATTCGTGGGTGAATTAAGAGAGGCAAGTGTCATAGGATAAGTTTCTAGAAGATTCCATGAGCATCCACTTAGCAAACTATCTCGTACATTTGTCCATTCTCGCTCATCACACCCCACAGAAGGCCTTTTTAGTATGCATCACACCTCCCATGTGTATTAGGTGAGATGCATCGCACCTTGATAGTGGAGCATTCAGTATGGTCTAGTTTTGGCCAATTCTGAGTGGTTTTTCAGGTGGAACTTCTGGGAAATGATGTAATCAGTTGACGATGATCCTTTAGGGTATGAAACAACATTTTTGGGGGTTAAAGATCCCTTGGCTTATCGACATATATGATTGGGGTTGAAGTGCCCAAATATGTCTATAACACCCCCCTCACCAGATGGTTTCACAATAGGAATAGTTTCTTACTGAGGTTGTTGTGGAACTAAAACAAAGGATGGGGAGGTTGGAACAAGTTGAACCATAGTCAAAGCCATGTAAGGTTTGAGCTGGTCAGGAGGAGTGTTTGCAAGAGGATAAATGTACCAAACTAGAATCCACAAAGTGATATTAGGAAGACTCAACATGGTCATTAAAGGAGTATAAAATATTCTTGGTGGTGGAAATAAGAAAGGTATCTGACTAAAGGGGTGATGACCTGGAGGAAATCCTCCTATTTGAGGATGGTTTGGAAGAATTCCTCTTGAAGGAAATGGCTTGGAGTAATTGAACCTGAAGGATGAGTTGACTCTTTATGTTAGGTCCCTATACTACTAGTGTAACCCCTTATTGTTATTAGTGCAACCCCCTTATTATATTGTTGTACCTAGGTAGTCCCCATATTATTATTATTATGCCCATAGGAGCCCACTATTGTTATTATTGTGCCCTTACATTATTATTGTTATGTCTCCTCTGATTATATTATGACCCCTTAGACTCTTATATATAGAAAGGAGGTCTTATCATTTGTATTATCCAATAACTGTTCATTTGTGTAATGTAAATAAGGTTTCCCCCTCAAAGAGGAGGATTTTTAAGTCATTGATCTATCTTTTCTATTTTTTTGTGAGCTGGTTTCATAACATTTGGTATCAGAGCTTTGGATTCTAAGGTTTTGCTACTCCAAACAAGTCATTGTGGCATTTTTGATATAACTTTTTTTCTACGAACTTTCATAATATATAACAAAAAAAAAAAACTATTTGAGCCGAAATTGTTCTAAACCTTGGGTCCGAATTTTAGATCTTGTCTCCCTATATTTTCGGAGATATGATCTATGGAAGTTAGGGTATTTACAAACTCCCGAATTACATTCTAAAAAGGTGACCTTCAAAAAATCATCATAACATATTCTCTGGGTATCGGATTGCAATTTAGTAAGAAGTTACAGAATGAAGATGAACTGTAGTTTTATGTATATCTTTTTCAGATCCGAAGGTTGAAACAATACAAGTTCGCTCTACTAAAAAAGTATATAAGCAGGTCATCTTGGGAGATTGGGCATAACACTTTCTTGGATAATCCAATTTCGATCAGACTGGTGGCATTGGAAGGAGGACATAGAGGGCTACTATAGGAAGAAATTTCTTACCTTGTAGATCCAAAATTTTAGAGATACAACATATTCAAGATCGAGCTACTAAAATCAAGAAAAATAATGACTCGAATCAAGAAAATAGAAACACCTAGTAAGCAAAACTAGATGGAGGATTTTAAGAATGCGATCGAAACTAAGATAAATAGTTTTATATGTGCCACGGAAGCTAATATCGATGATAGTGAAGAATATTTGAAGAAAGGCATGGAAGACTTGAAGAAAGACATGGAAGGTTTGAAGGAAGGTGGGACAATGATGCTACAAGAAAGGCCTCCTAAAGACGAAAAGGTAGTAGAGGAAACTCATGATGAGAAAAAAACAAATGTTAATCATGATTTCAAAAATATAACATTGGATTGAAGACCCACCATATTCCAAAGATCGATATAAGTTTCATGGCAAGGATCCCATAACATGGATACTATAGATGGAGAAATATTTTGATCTACATGATGTGCAACTGTTACAAAAGGTATGTATTCCACCTTTATATTTAGAATCGAATAATTTTTTATGGTATAAAGGGATTTGTTCTCGTAAACCACTTGTCACCTAGACATTTTTCATGGAGGAAATGATAGCACAATATGAGGATACATAGAGCAATAACTTCTTTAGCCAATTGCTAAATCTCAAACAAAAAGGTTCAGTGGCAGAGCACATTGAGGACTTCCAAATTGAATATAAGGTTAAATGATATTCCAGAGAAGCAGAGGATTGATGTCTTCATAGGGACTTTAAAGGATAACATTCAACATGAGGTTCACCTTTGGGAACCTGATTCATTGGAG
>APFE030879774.1:4499-17416 GCA_000404065.3 Pinus taeda
CAATTATATTGCCCCCCTGTTGATAGAAGATTGTATAATGATGACATTCAAACCTACTACTAATGCATCTATTACTTGGAAAGTCCTCGCATTGGCCCACCTTGTTGAAAATTGGCTTTGCCAGAAATTTGGCAATGGAAGAAGCATCAGATTAGGGTTTGGTTGAAAGGTAGGTTGTAACTTGTGAGGGTCGACATAGATTATCAGAGGTTTCTTGGTTTAGATGATCCAATACTAGAAGAGTGGTACCTTTTCATCAAAAATTTGCAAAGAAACTTCATTACGCTGGACATGGATGAAAACTTTTTGGTCAAAACATCCTGCAGGTGGATTAAACTGCCAAGTTAGGAATCAGGATACTCAACTAGCTTTTTGGATGATGATCCAGAAATGGCTACCTGGTGGTGGACGCCTGTTTGGATGCTCAGAAGTTGATCCACAAGTGGCTAACCTGGCAGTGAAAGCCTGTTTGGAAGCTCAAAGATCCTCCATAGTCTAGGATTTTCTGCTAGCTTGATTTAGCAATCAAGATTCTCTTTTAGGGTGTGCTCCAGAGGAGATCATGGCAAGGTCCCAGGTTTTAAATTCTTTGGAGGAATAACGAAAAATCTGCACAGCATATTGTTACAAACTGCCCATTTACTAAGGAGGTACTGAAAGAGTTTATAACTCTAGCAGGAGAGAATGGAAAGTGAGGAGAATACCTCACTAGTGTACTTAAACTCCAGGTGGAAAACACTTCAGTTGCAGATCATAAGGCCCTTCCTTGTATTGCAGCATGAAGAACCTGGTTAGCAAGGAATGCCACTATTGTTGAAGAACACTCTTTCACCCCGAAGTTTTCTATAAAATTAGGTATTGTTTATGATGAGATTAAATTGGTTCCAAGCCCAAAGCCTGTGAGACAGAATAAGACTTTAGAAATACACATAAAGACACCTTGGAGTTTCTTTGATGGTAAATGTGAAGGAAACCCTTGGGGGTGTGGTGCAGGGGGTGCTTTATATCTTTCTAACTCTCTTTACTACTCATTCAAATTGGTTCTTGGGAAGGGCTCAAATAATTGGAAAGAACTGAAAGCCTTGGCAGCCTTGTTAAGAACTGCTATAGAGCAAGTGGTGAACTGTTCCAAGTCTTTAAAGATTCAAATTTGTCAATTGATTGGATAAATGGGAAAACAGAAATGCATAATATCTGCCTCCACCCAGTGATGGAACAGGTCAATCTTCTCAAAAGAAATTCCAATCAGATATCATTCACTCACATATGTAGGGAACATAATGATCTGGCACTGGGCAGACAAGCTTTCAAACCTGGGAGTTCATGTTGCTGAAATTTTCTTAAAAATGGCAGTCGACAGGACAAATGGGGACCAGCCCCAAGAAACTTGGGCTTCTCTTACATAACCTTGCTTTTCACTGTGGATCAAAATGACAATAGCACCGGTCTTCTCCTTGCTCTTTATAGCATGTTCTGGAGGTGTTCTGCTTATCTCATGATAATAGCACTTTTTTCATTTGATCTTTCAAATAGCTTTATTTTAGCATTATAATAGGCGTTTTTGATATGTATAAAATAGAATCATGCTATACAGAATGTTGGTTTTAAACCTTTTTTAAAATCTTTTTTGGACAGTATTAGGGACGGTTATGGTCTATTTAGTTTTTGTTCTCAGAAGTAAGTATAAGCTGTAACTTCTTTAATCTTGAATATAAGTGGCAAAATCGGTGCCATGTGTGTCAGGTTAAGGGACATCCAACATACATACATCCCCCAAACCATTCAGAGATATCTCCCATTTCAGTATAAAAAAAAATTGGTGATATAAAGCAGATGCCTCTGTGTTCAGATAACGTATAACATTGTTATTAGAGCAAGTTTCTCTATTTTCTATAGCAGAATTTCCTGGTGCAGGAGGTGCTTCCTGTTTGATAGTCATATTGGAACCATTTCTTGACTAATTCTGACCTGACAGAATCATTTCTAGTGACCAGATCCAGTGCCAGTTAGATCAGAATTGCAATTAATTACAAATGACCAACTCGGATGGTTATTCGAAAGACATGTGGTGACTACCAGATTCCAAGCCATATCAGAACGAAGGTCCAAAACCACCAAGGAGGGATCAATTCTGGTTCCTTTGGTGGTTTTTAGCTAGGTTACTCATAAACAAAGCAAGAAGAATATTGAGGCTCACTGGAAAATGATGCAACAGGACCAAAGAAAAATGAGAATTCATAATGCTTCTCACATTAAGGGATATGAAAACCAAACATCAAATATGAAAGATTAAAATCTAAGGTATCACAAAGATGGCAGGCTCCAATGAAATCTGTAAGAACAGAGCTAGGTTAGCATGGATTTCAACAAAGGCACTGGAGTAGTGCCCCTTCCACATAATCCTCGGCAAGATCATGTGGTGCGCTCCAATGCAAGGAGTCCACCACTCATGAGTCCTACCACTCACGGTCAAGGAAAAGAAACTCTGAATTGATGACTTGCTATTCAAAAGAAGCATGGAGACAGGAACTTAGAACAGAGAAAACCTATATGTGTCTCTACGCTCTACTAGAGCTACACTATCTATTAGTTCTATGACGTCCAATCTACGCTCTGGGACAAGAGCTCTTCAAGAGTCTCTCAGAAGAATGACAACCTGTCATGTATGTCATGGATTTCAACAAAGGCACCGGAGTAGTGCCCCTTCCACATAATCCTTGGCAAGATCATATGGTGCGCTCCAATGCAAGGAGTCCACCACTCATGAGTCCTACCACTCAAGGTCAAGGAAAAGAAACTCTGAATTGATGACTTGCTACTCAAAAGAAGCATGGAGAGAGAGACTTAGAACAAAGGAAACCTATATGTGTCTCTACGCTCTACTAGAGCTACACTATCTATTAGTTCTATGACGTCCAATCTAGGCTCTGGGACAAGAGCTCTTCAACAGACTCTCAGAAGAATGACAACCTGTCAGGACGATGTCGAGAAGAGGTTCAAGACCTTACCAATCTAATAGCCAAAGAAGTATGAATCTCTAACTGTCATTTCCAGCCCTCAGTAGGCTTCAAGACTGAAATGATCCACCTGGAAGAGTCTAGATGCGATGGGCCACATAGGGCCTATTACTTGCACCGCCAGAAAACTGAACAGAAGAAACAAATGATGCACCTGATGGGGTATGTCTGAGTACATCCCTAAAGGGGCTGAGATTTGTGCCCTAACACTTTCCTTATAAAAAATGCTAAGCATCTCTGGTCTGGTTATGGGAAAAAAGTAGTGAGGGAGACTCTCAAGTTCCCGTAGAAGGTGGCAGCACTTCCCTTCAATTGTGTAATAGATGGACATCATAAGAGATAAGACCTTCCTGTAATTCTTATCATATTGTTACGAATTGGGTGACAGACAAACCTATATAGCAAAAATTTGTTGAACATGTTTAGCATGAGATTTTAGCACTTGGAAACCTAGTGAAACCAATAAACCAACTCTTTTAAAAGACTTGGGGTGAACATGCAAGAAATGTGCAGGTGAACCATAGACCCTAATTCCCTTAGTTACTCTATCTGGAAAAAAGAAAAATAATCAAGTACCAGTGGGCCTTATACATGTGGGCCTTATAGATGTTGATTGACACATGGACAGAAAAATACAAGCCTAATAGTTAAATAAGAACACAACTAAACACCTGAAAAACCTGGATCACTTCTAGATCTTCTGGTTATCCAAACATGCTCGGAAAAGAAACATTTAAATACCTAATAGAAAGAATATGAATTCTGGAAGATTGGTGGACAAGGCCATTTTGCTCCCTTCTATTTCCATCTCTTGCCACGCACCATTCCAAAACCCATCAGAAATAAGAATTCCATCTCCATTCTATTCATTTCTTCGCTGCTCACGCTTCCTGCTCGCGTAATACGAATTCCTATAATTTCTGTTCACAAAATCAAAACCGATATTAAAATCTTGAGACTGATGAAAATAATGGGATTTATAAAACTGCTGAAAAACGGGAAATAGAGAACGTAGATGGTAATTAAAGTATTGAATTCGAGAATTCGCTTACAGGTGTTCGAGGAACATGACGGTGGTGATGAGCAGCCTGTTCCTATAATTTCTGTTCACGAAATCAAAACCGATATTAAAATCTTGAGACTCATGAAAATAATGGAATTTATAAAACTGCTGAAAAACAGGAAATAGAGAACGCAGATGGTAACTAAAGTATTGAATTAGAGAATTCGCTTACAGGTCTTCGAGGAACATGACGGTGGTGATGAGCAGTCTGGACATTCACAGACGTAATGCGGATTTGCGGATGGAATTGAATGAGGCCGTCGATGTAAGCATAGGTTGACATACTTCTCCAGCCCTCTCCAGATGCCGCTCTATAGAGATGTCTGGTACCTGCCTCTGGAAAATCCCTTTTAGAGCAGCAGCATTGGTTTATTTACAGAGATATACAGAATGCTAAGGGTACTGCCCTAGCTAGACAACTCCTTGACAACTACAAATGGAGCGAGCAGGATTTCAGGGTGGTTCCTGTCCGAATCCTTAAAGGCATTAAGAGTGCCTTTAAGAGCCCAGGGTTGAGATGAATAGCGGTAGATGCATGTTTTAAGCGCACAGCGAGCCACACCTGTTCCAAATGTGCCAGATCACTTAAAAAACAGAACTGAAAAGCTCACCAAATCTCCCATTTAAAACTTACAGCCAAAAAAAGTGTGCCATCTTTCTTTTAATCCCATCTTTTAATACAATCTTTTAATTTAAAACTTACAGGCAAAAAAAAGCAAGCCACCTTTTAAGTAATCATTAATACTTTAATACATTTTTTAATTAAAGATTAATAAGTTGAATTTATGGTATCTTTGTTTGATGAAGCATGTTTTAAGCGCACAACAAAAGCCACACCTGTTACAACTGTGCAAACAAAACGAAAAAGCTCGTCAAAAAACTTATAGCCAAAAAAACATGTCATCTTTTAAGTAATTATTAATATTTTAATACAATCTTTTAATCCCAAATTGGGGAAGGGGAACACTGAAGGCGTTTATGTTTTTTTTCGAGGATTGGGTAAATCTGAATGCATGTTTGATAGGGTGTGCTGTGGAGGGTAGTTAAATACATGTTTATTATTAAATTAATTTTAAATTAAGTTAATCTTAAGTTAAATACTAGAGCTTTCCACACTAATGTTGTGATGATATAAAGAGGTTAATTTAAGGATTATTGGATTAGTCTTACTAGCATGACCACAAACCAATGATGGCAAAAGAGAAAAAGAGCTATTATCCAATGATTCCTTTTGATATTAGCAATGTTCTTTAGATGATTAGATGCTCAATTCAACTTGAGAGAGAGTTATTTCAATGATGCACCAAAGAAACTTGAACCATTCAACACAATGTGATCTAAGATTAGAGTGAAACTATTAGATGTGATCTTATGAGGAATTTATCAGTGTCACGACCACAAATGTGTTAGTGCACTTAAAACAACTAGAAGCCAACTTGCTATAAAACCATGAAACAAGAACAATTATGATATATAGAGCATGAGCAAGGAATTTTCTTATGTTACTTATGTCCCAATCACATTCAAATGAGCAATTATTAAACCCTTTAGGACATTAGTATACTTAGCCAGATATGAGAAATAAGGACCCAAATGAAATTATGATATGAAACAAGAACAATTATGATATATGGTATACTTAGCCAGATATGAGAAATAAGGACCCAAATGAAATTATGATATGAAACAAGAACAATTATGATATATAGAGCATGAGCAAGGAATTTTCTTATGTTACTTATGTCCCAATCACATTCAAATGAGCAATTATTAAACCCTTTAGAACAATAGTATACTTAGCGAGATATGAGAAATAAGGACCCAAATGAAATTATGATATCTTAGCCCTCTTAAGATGCACTTTTCAATTATGATATGAAACAAGAACAATTATGATATATAGTATACTTAGCCAGATATGAGAAATAAGGACCCAAATGAAATTATGATATGAAACAAGAACAATTATGATATATAGAGCATGAGCAAGGAATTTTCTTATGTTACTTATGTCCCAATCACATTCAAATGAGCAATTATTAAACCCTTTAGGACAATAGTATACTTAGCCAGATATGAGAAATAAGGACCCAAATGAAATTATGATATCTTAGCCCTCTTAAGATGCACTTTTCAATTATGATATGAAACAAGAACAATTATGATATATAGTATACTTAGCCAGATATGAGAAATAAGGACCCAAATGAAATTATGATATGAAACAAGAACAATTATGATATATCAAGGAATTTTCTTATGTTACTTATGTCCCAATCACATTCAAATGAACAATTATTAAACCCTTTAGGACAATAGTATACTTAGCCAGATATGAGAAATAAGGACCCAAATGAAATTATGATATCTTAGCCCTCTTAAGATGCACTTTTCATTGTTATATCAGACTATCTGATTGCACTTTTTATGTCGAGATAATAGTCATTAAACAACTAGATCTATGCCAAGAGATTAATGCCCAAATTGCTTAAATGACTCAACAATGTGCTAGAGATCTTCGATATGAATTTTATGCTACTTAAATGTGTTTTTTTATTTAAATTGCCGAGGTAAAACAATGAAATGAGCAAGGGTTTAGAGGTCAAATCAAAGGCCTCACGCCTTGAAGATCACTTGCCCAACTTGCCAAATTTTTCCAACACTTGAAAACACAAATTTTCAACTTCTCTGCAATATTCACCGATGATTAGCTTCAGAAAATAAAAATTTACCCACAGAGGTAAGGGGAGGGAAATGAGACAAAGGGATGAGGGCAAATGAGGGGGCAGCAAGCCTCCTAGAGGCTGCGGCTAAGGTCAAAGGCCTACTACACAAGGGAAGGAGCCCAAAGGGGCTCACGACTTGCCCAAGAGGGTCGCCGCTTGGTTTGAAAAGGGGGTTGAGAGGCCCTAAGGGTGTGTGGCCTAGGGTTGGGGCTTCAAAGAGGCCTGTGAAAAAAGGTTTAGGGGAGGCCTAAAACCCACGGCAAGAGGAGACAGAGGGATAAGGAGGAGGAAGTAGGGAAGAGAAGGGCTAGACAAAAGCAGGGTAGGCCAAGAAGAGGGGAGACGGAGGGTTGGAAGGAAGGCCAAGTGGCCTAGAGGCCACGACTAGGCCTACCAAGGCCTAAAAACACCATGACAAGGGATCAAAAGGCAGGCCGAGGCCTTTAGATCCCTGCGGCTAACCCTAGGAGGCTAGAAAAGGCTGATGTAGAGCCCTGGAAGGGTGGACGACTAGGGAAAAGGAGGACACTCGGCCTAGGAGCCCTGAAAAAAATTAAGACCCTCGCCAAAATTTGAATCTTGCTTTAGATTTTCAATTTCACTGCAAAATTTTCAATTGTTGGCCCTGCAAAAATTCTAGAGACGATCTTACCCCTCAAGGGCCTAGATCTAGCTCTAATCCAACAAATTTCCTTGGATCTCACTTGCATAAATAAATTTACAAGTGCCTAAAACCCCAATATATACAAAAATTCAAAAAATCCCAAAACCCCAAACCCCAACTGCAAACAAGGGTTAGAAAAATGAAATTTATTTACAAAAAAATTACTATACAAAATATACAAGTGTAAAATGTTTTTAGAGACCTTGGTAATGGCTAGATCTATTTCGAAATATAAATGTTAAACCATAACCTTAGCGAAGTTAGAAAATCACATAAACTAGCATTTGCACCAGATGTTGCAAAGGAAACACCGTAAGGCATAAATTGAAAAACTCAAATACAACAAAAGAATGCTTTGATAAAGAATACAAATATATTGAAGGCTCAAAACAATGCCCCATTAACTGGAACCACTTAATAGACATATCTATCAACATTAGGATTATACACAATGATCAAGAAATTTCCCATATACAAACAACACCTTCCACAAAAACCTTTTGTCACATCCACAGTTTAAAAAATGTCTTGGAACGTGATTGGAATCTCCCATATTTCCTTTTTCACGATGCAGATAAATCTTCCATATTGCTATTTTCATCATGAATATTGTTAGTTCATTGTTGTAAAGTGTTAATGTGTTAAATTCAATACTATAAGTTCGACAAGAAAAAAACATTCCTCAATTAGCATAATATGCATTTCTATGTCACCGTGTATTTCTAACCTATAAAGTAACAAAAACTTTTTGAAATAAATTTAATATTTTAAGCAATTGACTAACCTAATTTAATAATTGAAAAATTCTCAAAGATGAATTATACTCCATAATAAGAGAGCCAACGTTGGAGCCCATACTTTCACTAAAACCAAAAGAAACACAACCACTTATTAAGAAGGAATTCAAACAATAATAATAAAACAAAAATAATAAACGTTTAAGGATAAAATGGTAATTCCAACACCAGATGCTGAAACCAAAAGCGAAGCCAAAACTATTATGGAGGATCAAATTTGTGTTGGTCAGGCGGTTAGGGAAGAAGATTTTGAATTCATTTGTGATGAGATTAATTCCATTAAATGCCTATTGACGGATGCGACAGCCACCAGAACTTCCAATTCTAGTTCAGTGACCAATTGGCTTAACGGACTTGAGGATTTTCTCACTAATGTTGTTGACATAGTGGAGGAATGCGAGCAGGGCAAGCTTATTTTCATCAACATAATTTTCCGCTATCGAATGGGCAGGAACATTAGGAAACTAAAGGAAAGAATCACAAAGATACACACGGGTGCTAAATATCTCAAATATCTGACCTCCGTCAATGCTACTATTGGTGTTCAAGCACTCAATGCATATATTGAATCTTCAGAAGAAGATAAAATAAGAAAATCATGTGCTCTTCTATCTCAATTTCAAGTGGTGGGATTAGAGGAAGATACTAAAAAGGTCAATCGGTGGATATTGGAAAATGGATTCAGAGTGATTACTATTGTGGGTATGGGAGGACAGGGCAAAACCCTTTTGGTGCAAGAGGTATTCAACAACCAAAAGGTCCAACATAGTTTCGATCAATTTGTGTGGCTTACAGTGTCACCCAAATTTATCATAGGCTAATTGAGAAAATCATTTTTCAGTCTAAGTATGACTTTCTAAATTTTGATGTAATATCTAAATTTTACTTTTCTCCATTGGTAAGGTAGCACTTAATGCATATATTGAATATTCAAAAGAAGATAAAAGAAGAAAATCTTGTGCTCTTCTATCTCAATTTCAAGCGGTGGGATTAAAGGAAGATACCGAAAAGGTCAGTCGATGGATATTGGAAAATGGATTCAGAGTGATTGCTATTGTGGGTATGGGAGGAAAAGGAAAAACCCTTCTGGTGCAAGAGGTATTCAACTACCAAAAGGTCCGAGACAGTTTTGACCAATTTGTGTGGCTTACAGTATCACCCAAATTTGTCGTTGAAGCGTTGCTGCTGTCGACGTTCAGACAAATAAAAGTGCCTGAGGAAAAAGAAGGGGGTGTAAAGGGAATTTAGGACAGAATTAACAAATATTTTGAAGGAATGAATAAAAATCTAGAACGAAGATGTTGTTTATTTGTTTTAGATGATTGTGTTAGATCTAAGTCATACTTCCATACAGTCATTGCCCACGTCTATTGGGAACTTAAAACATTTGAAGTTGCTAAATTTATCCAAAACAAACATCAAAAAGCTGCCCAACCGCTTGAGTGGTCTGAAGCGTCTCCAATTTCTTGATGTTAGCTGGTGTCAACAGTTGTCTAGCATGCATTTGGGGGTTGAAGCCCACAGATATATAGTGTATCTCAATGTGAAGGGTTGTAGAAAGATCGGACATTTAAACACATATACAGAGACCATAAAATTGATTTGATACAAGAACGACTAAGGCAGGGTAAGCAACATTACATGCATACTTAATTATAAGACAGATAAACCTGAAGGCCAACACCACTACATTACAGCTCTAACTTTATAGTGCCATAATACTTCAAGTCAACTTCTTTGCTGCATTATTCCTATTACCAAAATTAGCAGCAGCTTTGGTTGCCCCGTCAAGAACCCCAACAACCATCAGTGCTCCTGTTGCAAAATAACTGTTGTTGACAGGTGTTGTTCCTGCGTTGCAAGCTGCATGCCCAGCTGTAATCAAAGCTGCTATTGATATATTTCCGAAGAATTTGCCAAAATCTGCCACCTTTGCTGCAGCAGTGTCCATCACTTGATACTTCTCGTCTAACTCTATGGCTTTGCCTAAAGTATCTTATCGTAGGGTATAACCTTTTGAAAGCATTGTTGTAACCACTTTTACGGCCTGGTCAGCAAAATGGAACAAAAAATCTCAGTTGCTTATCAAGGACTTCAAACTGTCCAATAACAACAATGTTAATATCCTCAGAATATCATAGGCTAATTGAGAAAATCATTTTTCAGTCTAAGAAGTATGACTTTCTAAATTTTGATGTAATATCTAAATTTTACTTTTCTCCATCGAGTAGTCTACCTAGGCGGAGGAATGGCCCGGTTTTCATCACTGCCCGGAAAATCATCTGGCTCCGGCCGCCGACAATCCCTCCGCCCTCGGCCACCCTCTCGTAGCTCCGCCACTCTCCTTCTCCTCCACCCTCCCCTGGAAATCCTGACATTCCCTGACAGAAAATCTGATTGGAGCTGGAAATCCTGACATCCCCTGACAGATCAGATCTGAGCTGGAATTGCAGCCGTGGAGAGTTATTGCCATTTCCAATTTGAAATGAAGAATTGCGATCCCGTGGGCTGCTCACTCACCTTCCTCCTTGACTCGGCGCCTCCCGCTTTGCAATTCCTCCGCTCTGCAGCTCACCACCCAGGGACAATTTGGCGACACCTCCGACTCTGTTAACGATTGATTGAGACATGTACCATTTATGTCCTGTATCTATCGCCGACAATCGTAAATCCCCGAGTTAGCAAAGATGTCGCAGAGGCATTCAAAGAACAACAATGACTTGGCATTCTTTACATACGACGAGAAGAGAAAGCTTGGGTATGGTACTCAAAAGGAAAGGCTCGAGAAGTACTCCATTAAGCCCTTTGATGCCTGCTCTTTGTGCCTAAAGCCATTGATAGACCCCCTCTGCTATCAGAAGGGCCACCTCTTCTGCAAAGAATGCATTCTAGAATGCCTGTTAGCGCAAAAGAAAGACATCATGAGGTAAGATTCGTTATTCTGAATAAACCCAGTTTTTTGTTTTGAATTTTTTGGAGTATTGGGTATTGTTTTCCCTTGATTTGGGCAAATAGGTCCCTGCTACCAGTGTCTTATAGGATGCTATAAGGGTTTTCTCTTTGGGTGTTACTGGTCCTCTGTCGGGAATTGTTCCTATATTAGGGTTTTTCATGGAATCCTCCAATCGGGTTTGTGGGCATTTTCTGTCCCATTTTTTTATGTTTTGTTTCAGGTAATGGATTCCTGTTATTAGATTTCATGGGGAACTATGCAAGATCGAGAAAGATTGGAGAGAACATATAATTTTTAGATGTGCTTCCCATAAAAGCATGCACTGTAAATTAAATATAAGTAATGTCTCTTCTTTTCCATTACTACTAGCAAGTGAATATATAGGTTGGTTAGGGAAACTATAGGACACCAATACAGAACAAGTAAAAACTAAATTCAAATGATGAGGAGCGATAAACCTTCCTTTTTGTAATTAAAGACCCTTTTGACTTGATAGGCATTAACCTCCTTACAAGATCTCCATTACAATCAGTTTGTTTCATAAAGCAAATGCAGCAAGAATTTAGCAACAACACAAAATGCTTTCTTTTCTTTACATATTCAGCACATATTCATCGAGGCTCATGCAGAAGACGTTGATACCCTATTTCAACATGCATAAAGAAGGATTTGAGGCACACCTCCAAAAGTATGGTAATAAACATGATTCACATTGAAAATAATTGAGTTAAGCCTTGAATGTGGTAAGTTGTTACTCATTTTTACTAATGCAAATTAGTTTGGGTTTGCTCCATGATTTCTCTTGAGTGGACATTTGCCAAAATTTTATGGTTCCCCTTCTTCATATTTTTCACTTTCCTCTACTTCACTTACTTTTGGATGATGTCAGTTGTTATTACACTAGGTTACCACATTGCTTCAATCATTTCATCGACCTTTTATTCCTCTTGGAATCTCTTCTATGGGAGGAAAATTCTTGTACGCTGGAAATGGTTTTATTGGTTCAACTCCATTTTTTGGACACTTTATGGTCTAATTGCAGCACAATTGGGTGATGTGGATTCTAAGATGAATACAATAGAAGGAAAATACAAAAATACTATATTTTGGGAGAAGCTACTTCTTGGGAGTTGTATTTTACATGGTGTGCATTCATATTTTATTTTCTTTGATGTTTCCTTTTCCATTGAAACATTCAACTTTCAGATTTAGGCATCAAAGAAGGGGGTGCTACTACATACGAAGTCCTGATATATAAAATTTATGCTGTTAAGAATGGATTTCATTGAACTTGAGTCCTGGAAATTAACTTTATTCCATGGACTACTACATACAAAGTCCTGATATATAAAAACGTTGTTAAGAATGGATTTCATTGAAGTTGATAACATGTCTGCAACTCCAGAAATCAGTCTTTTCAATCATGTTATAAAGATTAATGTATATCACGCCAATATTACGAGGGATTTTGCCATCTGTAGCCTCGAAGACTTCCGGTTTTCTCTATAATGAAGATCTATCTTAATAGAAGTGGGATTGAAGCACTCTAACTTGAATGGTTCATGAGGCACAATACTTGCTAAGGTTTTTGCAAATGGGGTAGCAAGCTAAGTGGGCTTGAATGTGGAAAAACTCCATAGTTAAGTGCGCTTGAGCCAGAGGAGTTCTGGGATGGGTGACCTCCTGGGAAGTCTTGG
>APFE030879783.1:0-22858 GCA_000404065.3 Pinus taeda
TTCCACACAGATGTGTGCATAGGTGGTTCTGGCATATTCCTCTATTTCTGGGCACCTGCAGTAAAATTTCCCAATTGCATTTCCAATGGCTTTTAGCGAGGAGAGATTCCAGAGATGTAAGGGTAGGCTTGGCAATCTCACCCAAACTGGTGCTGAGGTTATCACTGCTGTAGAGGGATCGAATGATGGGTTCCATGGCTTCATGAATAGGCCTGATTTTTCCCAAAACCAGGGGCCGGAATCTAGAATACATTGTCTGCTTTCAGGATTTTCAAAATCTACTATAAAGAAACCTCTAGCACACGGGTAGATATTAATTTTCATCAGAACATTGATAGGCTTCCTACCTCCGAGATCATAGTGTGTGGAGTGCTATCAGCCGCGGCCAAAAACCATTGAACCGGCAAATTAGGGCACTTTCGGAGAACTTCAAAGCTTCATCGAGTGAGTCCTGGACCACTTGGATAGTGGGAGCTGGGGCTTCACTCACAATATGGGCAGGAGATTGCCCTCCATAGGCGGATGAGCCACCAGTTATTTTTGCGAAGCTCAGAGCCATATTTTACGTAGATCTGCACCAGATCGAAAGCCAACTGCAGATCTGAAGAGATTACGAGCCGCAGCTCCAGCTTTTGACCAGCTACGTCCTACGAACATCCACGGGATCGCAGATCTGAAGACCGACTACTGCAGATCTGAAGACCGATACCGCAGATATAATAAGAATTGGGAAAAACTGCGAGATACCGCAGATCTGAAGACCGACAAGCTGCGAGATACTGCAGATCTGAAGACCGATACCATAGATATAATAAGAATTGAGAAAACTGCGAGATACCGCAGATCTGAAGACCGCAAAGCTGAGAGATGCCGCAGATCTGAAGACCGATACCGCAGATATTGAAGATCATTAACAAGCTTCGAGATACCGCAGATCGCAGAGAATCATCGTATGATCGATGCCGCCGATCTATGCCGCAGATCTATGAGAACCGTAGCACCGCAGAACCGCAGAGAATCACCGCGTAAGAGAACCGTAGCACCGCAGAACCGTAGCCGATTATTTTACGTTATGATTTCACCGCGTAAGAGAACCGTAGCACCGCAGAGCCGCAGAGAATCACCACGTAAGAGACATGAACACAACCAAGATCAACATGAATATTTCCAGGATCAGTTAACCTTTACCTTACCCTTTTCTTTGAAATTTGTTTAGTGATAACACCACCGATGGCCGATAGCAAAGACTTCCTCTGAGAGGGGTAGCTCTGGAGAACTTATAAGGCGGACATAGCTGATGGAGCCTGCGCTAAGTCCTCAATGATGCTATAGTGATGAGTAGCATGAGCAATTGGGTTGTATGAATATTTCCAGAGTACACCTTTAGAAGGAGGTCGTATGACCGTTTCAGTTCTAGGTCGCTCAATATGAAGAGGACCAGAACTCGACGGAGGAGCACTAGAGGGGACCTCAGGCTCCTTCCTGGCAGGTGATGGATATTCTTTTTCCTGGCTACTAATGTGGATGGGAATCTTCCGAACCATAAATACGTAAGAACCAAAGGGAGAAGAGGATTGAGACGGATCAGTCACCATTTGAGTTTGTTGTGAGGAAAAAGGCTCTTTGAGCACGACAGGAGTTCCAGAGGCACCCTTAAGCAAATGAATAACTTCGGACTACCTTGGACAGTCTTTGGTATAGTGATCCTCATCACAGATAAGGCAAGGATACTTTGGTTTGCGTTTGGCACCTTCCTCAGGTGGAGGTTTAGGGGAATCTTTCTTCGGCTATTCAGCTTTATTCTTCCCTTTTCCCTTCTTTTTCCCTTTCTAGGCTTTATCTACCGTGGTGGACTGGACGACATTCACCTCGGAAGTATTACCAGCATTGGATACACCTTAAGAAGCATTTTCATTTGGAGCACTCTGGTTTTGCTTCCCAGGGTTCACGGAAGATTTCTTAGAAGGCGGATTAACAAATGCAATAACACTGTCAACAGAGGGTGTTGGCAGAGCTTTGGAAGTTCTGGGCCTTGGAGCATTAGGAAAATAATCATACAATGTACCGGACTGGGAGTAAACCAAGTCAAGGTACTGAGCACGCATAATAGCTTGCTATTTAGTTACACACGCTCCCATTGCAATGTCCCTAGCTATTGGATTGTCAAATGAGGTTGTGAACCAGTCAGTCAAAAGCTGATCGGGAATCCAAAACTTAATCAAACGGTGATGTCGTCTCCATTCATGAATATGGTTAGAGATATGCGTGGTCGTAGATTGTTTTAAAGATGTCAGGAGATGTGTGCCTATTTCATAGCGAATCAGCAACTGAAAATGAGTTAAGAATGCCATAGCTAATGAGTTGAAGTCCTGAAAAGATCCGCGAGCTAACTCAATATACCACTTAGCAGCAGAGCTAGCGAGAGTCTGTTGAAAAAGGTGAAGTTGGATTGAATCATCAAGACATGAGTTTGATGAACACAATAGATGATACGTCATAACATGAGCCTGGGGATCTTTTCCAGCTTTACCATCAAACTTGGGACAATCACCTGGAATTTTAGTTGGAACCGGCGACCAATACGGATTGTGAAGAATGGGATCATTGGTCAGTTTGGACACGTCTAGTAATTCCAACGTCTCTAAAAAGGGTAACTAAGGATTAAAGGACATTTGTGGCCACGGGTAGGAGGTGGTCCCAGAGTTCCACCCAACCGTTTGTTGCCCCCATTGGTTTTGTCCAGACGGACTTGGCCCATAAGGGTTCTGCTCGTAGGAGTTCTGCCCATAGGGGTTATAGCCATAACTGGACGGTTGACCCTGGACTTGCCCCCCAACATTTCATTGATTACCAACTTGGCCCGTAGGAGCAACATAGGGTTGCTAGAAATTCTAATAAGGTTTTACCTGCAGTTGTTGATAATTTTGATACGGGGAAAATTGGGCTTGCCCTTGGAGTTGCTGGGTACCATAAGGTGGTTGGGCTCCAAACTGGGCCTGGTAGCCAAGCTGGGTTTGATAAGCAGGTTGAGATTGATATCCAACTTGAATTTGAGAACCGAATTGGGTCTAGAGCCTAGTTTGGGGCTGAAAAATGGGTGGCGCTTGAGAAGAAACCATCAGTTGAGTGCCCGGTTGAGCAGGCCCAGACTGCTGTCCTTGAATAAATTGAGGTTGAACCATCTGGCTAGAAGGTTGACCTAGCTGAGATTGAGGCTGGCTCACTTGCCCAGAAAGTTGATCTTGCTGGGTAGTGGGTTGTCCTTGCACAACTGAGGGTTGTCCTGATTGGCCGAATGGATGAGCAGACTGGGCAGTTAGTTGGCCTGGTTGATTTTGAGGTTGACCACTCTATCTAGTCGATTGACCAGGCTGGACAGTGGGTTGGCCTTGCTGAACATATGGTCGACCAACTTGCCCAGAAGGGTAGCCTTGCTGGACACTTGATTGGCCTTGTTGAGCATAAGGCTGACCTACTTTCCCAGAAGGGTAGACTTGCTGGATACCTGGTGGAACTTGTCGAGCATAAGGTTGTCCCGGGTTACCAGAGGGCTGCCCAAAATAGGTAAAAGAAGAACCACCAAAGGCCGAAGGTTGTCCCTGGAAGGGTTGTCCTTGTGGGCCTCCAGGTTGCCCTGGATAAGGTTATCCGTAAGACAGCTGTCCTTGATAAGGTGGCCCTTGAAAATTTGCAGGCGATGCTTGGCCACCACGATAAGTGGTGGTACCCCAAGCAATTGATAGCGGAACCATGACCTCAACCGTAGGCTGAGAGGCTATAGGTCCAGGGTAATAGATATGAGCTCCACAAGAATCATAATAATTAAACGAATTTTGAGGATCCGGATTCTGAAGAGCTTGTACATATTGATCATATGTCAGCCTTGCTGGAATGAAACCAGAAGAAGGCGAGGCACTTAGTGCGGGATCGACAACTCCTGCCGCTAGGCCACTATAGGTAGGACCAGCAGAAGGTCCGATAATAGTAGTTGTTAGCCTCCTGCTACAGCAGGTTACTCATATTTCATGATTGACATTTTTACAAGCCAAATATGTCATACTTTGCATGCTGCAATGCTCCATATTTGCTAAACAGACACCAAGGAAAGTGGCCATGAAAGAATGCTACTCAGCTCATTTACTGCATTCCAATTTTGAAGAGTCATTCCAGTTTGGTAGAATTTTCAGCTAAAGGGAGGTCCAAACAGCCTAATCTTGGTCTCCCTAGGTTTCAATTTCCTATTTTAGAATATAGAGAATTAAAATCTGTCCAAATAGCTTAATCTTGGCAGATTCTTAGATAGGTAGAGAACCAGAGGAGCCCAATTGTTTAATCTAGGCCCTTGGAAGAAATAAGTGTAGATGTAGATAGGAAGAGAGAAAAAGAAAAGTTGAAATGCTGGGTCTGCAAGTCTAAGTGCACCCAAAAAAAAAGAAGAAAAAATGTTAGGTAAGTAGGCTGGGTAAGTAGTTTTGAGGTTGCAGAATCTTGATTTCTGATCAATTCTATGTTTTTAAAGTATCATCTCTACTCGGGTCACAGTCATCAGGCAATTTTATGTGGAGGAGCTCAAATTAGGCATAACTAACTTCCCTTTCTTCCTCTTCCCCAAATCATTGACCAATTTCCCCTAAAGAGGTCAAGATGTGCTTGATATCTCTCAGTTTCATCATTTTCCATGTCATTAGCCTTGGTGAAGATCTGCTTCACTCAAGGAGGGCCCATATTTTCTCTATAAAGTTCTATCTCCCCTTTGAAGCCTAAGATCTCTGAAACTTAGCGCTTTCTTGTCATTTCCATATTAACTACTGACATTATTATTTAACTCCCTAATTTTCCCATCCCCCTACTAAAACTATGTAAATAATCCCCTTATGTAAATATCCCCTCCCCCTGGTTGAAATATAACCATAAGTATTTCTCTGGGAATTACTAAGTCACCTGGACTTCAGTAAGAACCCCCTTTTTTCATGAATTCCCCTTCCCTGGTGTTTGGACCCCTTCCAAAACACAAAGAAACCCTCTCCAAATGATAAAACCCCTCCCCCCCGCATTTTCTTTGGAATTTATTAATGTTTGTTTAATAAATCACCAAGCGCTGAAACCCATTAACCCGTTTCCTAAAGTCTAAACCCACCAGCGCCGTGGAAAAATTAAAACTTTAACGCGCGCGCTCTTTTATTAAATCCTGTGCACCTTCGCCTCCCGTCCACCGTCAGATCGTCTCCCCCATATCCGACAGCCCTTGTTCATATCGGGCGCCCTATTGTAGTGGTAGGTTACCACCCGATGTCCGACAGTTTTACCGTCGTACACCGGGACAGGTGGCGGCCTCCCATTGCATCGGGCCGCCCCTGATAGAAACCACCTCCATACCAAAGGTGGTCCGATGCACAGGCCAAAACCGCCCTCCCCTCACGTAACAGGATCGCCGTGCCACCCTGCCACGTCACCTCCACATCACCTCACACTGCCTGCGCCCGGCCCACGTCACCCTGCCACGTCCCCCCGCCGTACTGCCACGTCATCTTACTGACGTCATCATGCTGATGTCACATCCGTACCAGATGGTCCCACTGCTGATGTCATGCTGACATCATCCGTCGTACCACTGAAGTCATGCTGATGACAACAGCCAAAAAACGGAAAAAACGTGCAAGCGCGAAAGTCAAGCTTTAGAGCTCTGGAATGAAATCCAGAGGCAATTTTCGATGCGCGATTAGCGCGAAGCACTAATCGCGCATCGAAAAACTGCAAAGCGCTAATCGCGCATCGCTACGAGAAATGAGCCATATTGGAGAATCTTTAGGGAATCTTTTGATTCCTTGGCCCTTTTTGCACCGAAAAGGCCCGAAAAAGCCCGATTTTGCCAATTTAAGCGTATTTGAAGACAGAGAGAGACCAAGAACAGAGATTAAAGAATATCAGATCAAATATACAGACAAAAAGCATGTCGAAGAGTATCAGGAAGCGGTGGAGAACATCAATGTAGCGGCAAAGTGTATCAGAGGAGATTTTCTCAGGGCTCGAGGCAAATTCATCATTAAAAGAAAGGATCTAAATGTCAAGAAGCAGTTGAGGTCGCATTGAAAGCTCACCAGCACAAATGACTGCACATTAAACTCATAGGAGATCAGTGGACCATAACTCAATGCACAGTTATGACAGAACCACTGCACCAAGTCACACAGGACACCCCATCAACTCAACTTGATCCAGCTGCCTCTGGCGCAGCCCAAAGGACTTACTTGCATTTAATTCCAACAATAATTAGGTTTTTAGAAAGCTTTTTCCTGCAGACCTGTTTAGGTCAGTTGTAATAAATGACTTTAGATATTTTTCCTATATATACCACCCTGAAAAATGGAGTAGGGGTTGGTTGGTTGATTAGTTGCTTGATCTTTGGTATTTTGATATTTTCCTCAAGCAGAGACTCACACTGTAACTATGATACTTTCTATAATCAAAGACTACTGAAAGCATTGATTTTGAAATTGTCTGTTGTGTTTAAATGGCCGAGGAGTGACTGTGGAATTCCTGTGCTTCTACATGGTTCAATAAGTGTTTCTTAACTCTGTTAGTTTTCCTTGTTTGTTTTATCATCAATCCGCCATCTAAATTGCAGAAAACAAGAATAGTTTAAGATTTGCTTAGCTGCACCCTAGGCTGAATTTCTGCAATTTTTCATGTTTTCATCAGGAATAGCTATGAACATGCATACTTAAATGATCTTGTTTACGTTGTATCTTTCACTTATGAATGATAGTATAGGAATTCTTAACTGCTCCTAGACAACCATTCACTCACTTCTCCTCCCGTTAGTTTTGATGGAAGATTCTTAATTTCCTTTCATCCCTAACCATCATTCCATCCTCTCAACAAATTGATAATTGCCTCATGTGTGGCTATCCCGCTCCATAATCCTCTTGTGACCAAGAAAACGCAACAGCAAGCCTTAATCCATGACTCCATGCCCAATTGTTTGAAACTTATCACACTTTACCTTGCCTCTCTACTTGGAATTATATTCCTTGCATGCATCTTCCATCCAAACAAAAAATCAAAGCCCCTGAACCCAACAACTAGCCTAAAATCATCAATCAACAAAGTTAAATCATTAAGAGAGAGCCCTCTCTGATTGCAGGTGGGCTAGAACCTGCAATCCAAAGATTGGTTTGTGGTTACCTCGGCCGTATCCCTTCAGGAGCCTAGGGACAACCTGAGTGATAACAGTAGTGACCACCGAAGAAGCAGTGGCGGCACTGACAACAGGGGTTGAAGCAGCCACACAAACCTTTGGTATGGTCGAAACAGATGTGATAGATGCATTGTGATTTTGAGGGAAGAATGACTCTGAAGTCGGAGGGACGATACGAGACCATATGGAACTCGAAAGGGGAGCCCTATAACCAATGATGTCTGCCACAACATTATACCTTAAAGGCAATGTGACACCAAGGGAAGTAACACGGAAAGGTGAAGTCCCCGTTGCACGGAAAGGTGAAGTTCCTGGTTCTGTAGGAATAGGTATTTCACTTTCTGACACAAAGGATCCTTCACCAGAGACGGGAGTCGTCTCCTCCATGTCAGAGGAAGACATTGGGACTGAAACACTAGGAGGAGTAACAGGAAAGTCTTCCTCAGAAGGCTCCCAAACGGGATTCCAATTAATATCGTAGAACTCATCCTCTGGGGCACAAGAGTTAAGCGGTTGGATAGTCAGGATAACAGGAAGAGTATCACTAACAACTGGAACCTCGGGAGCAACAGAGGATGGAGATCCTTGGTCACTTGGAACGGGAGACGGGATCGATGATTCCGCCAGGATGTTCACTTCAAAATCCTAGGAAAACTAACGAGAAAGAACCCTACTCAAGATAAATGCAAACAAGATCTAATCAGGTAAATGTGAACGTGGCCAAATAAATTTTAAGACACAGGAACAAGACTAGACCTTTTCATCTCTAAAGAGTCGAGAAAACAACCAAAAGATGACTCTAGTCGCCTTCGAATATTTAATGAGCCTGAAGTGACAAGTGCTTAGATGGACCTTTTCTTTAAGGAGTCTGAAAAGGAATGAAAGTGACTGCTCTGGAGAACTAGGAAAAAGGTTTACCAAACAATCCGTAAATCTGCATATACACCTTGGCAGTCGTATGAAAACTAAGGACTTTCTGTACGGTAGTCAATCTTCTCGAATGTTGTGTTCGGTGCGTTACGGTTTGCAAGGCGGCAGACACGACTTCCTAAGGATAAAGGATGATAACCTAGTGGGGTCTCCCAATATATACTCGACGGTACGTGGGAGCACAATTCCGTGCTAGACCGCTATTGAGTCACAGAAGGAGGAATCACCCAACCTTGCGTGAAAGCAATAGTGACTAGGTTTAACGACGCCGGAGCATGTCTCTAGCCTAGACCTCTAAATGATGAGCGTTATGTCCCAATGCGTTGTTAGATTTATTTAGTTTGTTTAAAGGTTGATCTTTAATTATGTTTCAGTTTCATGCCCTACTGTGTGTATATAACAGAACCTAGGATGCAACTAAAATGAATGAAATATCCTTTTCTTTTGATGAACACCTACCTATGAGTGGGTAGAGAGGTCATTCCCAAACCAAGAAAATCAAGCCAAATAGATGCAATCATGAAATGCATACAAACATCAATTTCTATAGTGCATGGGAACTACTAATGAGAGATTTTACCATTCACTTTTCAACATGCAATTTTGAAATGCAAATTCACTTTAACTTTCGCACACTAAACAAATGCAAACTTTTGATTTTTTTTTTGATGTTTTTTAAACTCAACGAATCAAACAAGCAAGTGCGAAAGAACCGTTGATCCAAACAATCGTGATCTATGTTCGGCAGCGAAAAGAAATCGAATCAATACAAAAGACTGGTTCAATAAATATCACTAAAAATCAACCAGAAACAAAGAAAGAGGAAGGCTCAATCAAACCAATAAGGGGCTGTAAACGAATCTTGAGCAAGCCAGCAACTAAGACAATTGATTCAAGGAACTTGAAATAATGAACTAGGTCACATAGGCAAAAAAGTAAAATTCATTCAACCAAGCCAAAGAACGAGTGCCTTGACTGTAAATAGTGAAAAGCAAATGGCTGAGCAAGCAAAAAATGGCAAGGGATCAATTGGACTGGAAAAATCAGGATGTAGAATTGAGAAAATCAATCCTACAGGTATCGTCGCGAGTGGAACACTAGCAATTTGCATTGAAAAAGAGCTAGTTGTAGCAACAGAGCACTGTCAGCGCGGGAGTACACGCCTTTACCGCGATGATCCGATTTCCAGGATCGTTGTGACTGTGTGGTGTTATTTTGCGATGCATAGGATTTTACAAAAGGGTGATCGCGATGTCAGCACGACTGTTAAACTAAAATCTGCGATGATGCAAAAAACAATGGAAAACAAGACAAAAACTGCTAGACTAGAACCAACCAATCTAATAGATAATAGAGGGACCTCCCAGATCAACCCAGGTGATCCAAAAAACTACTAGTAAATCCCTAAAAGCAAAGAGAGACCAAGTTCCAAAATCAAGGCAAGAGTAAAGAGAAAAACATAGGATAGACTCCCCAGTGGAGTCGCTAATTTTTGATGTAGGAAAGTGTTCCCTCTGCGGACAGAGGAAACCCCTCTAGCCCTAGAGTGGGTCTAGTCACAAACAAGGATAGATCAACAATAGATTTCCTCAAACAGTTAAAGTTGGAGGCCTACCTCAACTGGTGGTTGATGGAGTTCCGTTGCGCTGCTCCAGCTTTCGCTTCCTTTTCTTGAATGAGTGATCAACCTGAAACAATGCAAAGGAAATACAACAAAGCATGTAACCACATAAAACAATGAACTATTTACTCACAAAGTCAAGAAGTCATGAACTATCAAGTAACTTACATACAAGACATAGGAAAACATCATTGATTGCATTAATAATGAAATAAGCAAGCTTACAACCAAAGTCTTGACGTCACAAGCTTTCTCAGAGGGATCCAGCCAGCATGTTCTTCAAGCATTCACTCTTTGAAGATGGATCTCCCAACATACAAAGGTCTCTCTCTCACTCATGAGTTTGACATGAAATCAAGGGCACTTCACAACCTTCCCCAAACTATCAACATTCTCACACTTATCACACTCACACCAACTATCTATCAAAAGCACTAGCAACACTGCTCAATCCAAGAATTTACCAACTACCAACCATTAGCTGATCATATCAAAAATGAGTGTTTAAATAGGAGAAGGAGTCTCCATGAAAGGTGGAAGAGAGAGCTCATCACCAAGGAAGGTAGCACAATTGACGGAACTACCATGCCAGGGAAGGAAGGGCGACACAACCTATGCCAACAACTAGGTCTGGAGTCATCCAGAAGGCCGACTGTTGGAACAAATTCGCCCAATCTGGGTCATCACAGGTACATAACTGAACTTCAGCGCTGACATCGCGGGTGAGCAACGCAGATAGTCAGATAATCGCTGAAGATAATAAGAAACCTTGCGCTGGGGCATGACATCGGACCATTGTGGGAATCAGATGTACTTCTGCACTGGCAGCGTGGATGGACTGTTTAGGAGCATCGTTCAGCACGTTTATTAATCCCATAGTCATGATGAGGTAGATAACTTAGGAAAAGTGGGTCAATTGGCATGATCAGAGAGCATTTGTTCAACATGAGCATGTTTGACTTGGACGCATGACACCGTAGATGGGCTAGGAGTGAAAGCAGTGACAAATTACTGTGTAACAAACATACTAGAGTTATGTATTTTTCTATGAAATGACAAAATGAATCTTTCGAAAACACTTCACACTTTAATGAAACATTCGCAATACAATCAATCACAAGCAAACATAAAAGAGAATTCTTTTCAAAACTAATGAAGCAAATATTGAACCAAAAACAAGATGGGCAATGTGATCTGTGCCCGAAAAGAGAAGCTCAAACACTAAACAAAACTTTCCAAACTTTTCAAATGGAAATCAAAGCAATGAAAGGGCTAATAAAAAAAAATGCAAGGAGCACATTTGACTATGGACTTAAATTTTTGAGTAGGAAAACAAGTGAATGGGTGATGATCTAGATTCCCTAGGGTTATACACCATCCAAGAACTCAAGAAACCAAGTGAAGGAAATGAAAATTAACCAATCATACAAACCAAGCTAAAAGACCTTTCCATCCAGGGAGAACACAGTGAAATCGAGCTGAGAGACAAAAATCAGAAGGGCAAGACACACTGGTTATGATCTAGGGTAAACCCTGATCTTCACCTATAGGAATCGGGGTGACTGCCTAACTGACAAAATGCGCCAAAACGGGGTTGGCGCAATTGTTTTTGAGAAACTCATGCTGATCGGCATGACTGTTAGAAAAATAAATGTGCTCATTGAGGATTTGAGGAAAAAAAATAAAAAAATTCAAAGGCTAAGACCAAACTTGCCACTGTAGATTTCAGGCTCAGAGTAGTAAACCAGGCAAAGTAGAGAACACTAAAGGGAAATGGTGATACTAGAAACGTTCATAAAATCACAATCAATCAAACAAAAGGATTGGCTCCCTAGTGGAGTCGCCAATTTTTGGTGCAGGTAAATTCTTAGTGTGGACACAAACAATTCCTCTAGCCCGAGAGAGTGGGTCTAGCCACAAATAAACAATCTATGGAAAATCTCCTTAAGCTAGAATCAATTAAGAGGGCTCACCTCTTCGAATGCTATTTCGCTCGGTGATGATCTTTCTTCCTCACTCAAACTATCTTCCATTTCCTTCCTTCGAATACCTAAAACAAGCAAACAACAACAACAACAAATGTGAAAACATGCAATATTGTATTCAACCTATTTAATAGGTCAAGGAACATTAACCTATAAAGATGTAAAATGACACTTCATGTAGGAAATCAATCGATAGTTGCATTAATATAAATCAGAAAGAGATTACAACCGGTGCCTTGATGTTGCTGGTCTCCTCCGACGTATCCGGGTTCCCACACTTCTACTAGCACTTCATGGATAGCCCCAACAAATGGAAGTTTAAGGCCTCTTTCCATCTAGTCTCAAACCAAACCAAAATCACATTATTCTCCCTCAAACATACACTAGAAAGCTACAATCTATAGATGACTTGCTGGTTATTCATACTTGCTCCAAAACTCCAACTAGCTTTTGCTTGGGAAAAACAGAGGCTTATATAGCTTGGATGGATGGGAGATGGTTCCTCTCATCATGGGAGAAGGTCTTATATCTTGAGGTTGTTCCATCCTAATAGGGGAAAGGAGCCCAAACTGATTTTCTTGACTCTATCTGGCCCAACCATCTACCAAAATTTCGTTACGAAGCTTTTAGACATGGAAGCTTGGGCTCCTTATTTAAAAAGCCTTCCAAAATAGGATCGACATGACTGGAAAAGGGCTTAGTCGATCCGATTGGTGCGAGGGTTAGTTTTAACCTTTGTAAATCGGCTCAAGGAGAAAACTGGTCAGTAGCACCAGTCTTGTAAATTGGGATAGAAGGAAGATTCTTGGGAAATGAGGCAAAGGGGAATTATTCTGCTCATGAAGAGGTACACATTGGGAGTTTCTTCATGATGGGAAAGCATGTTGGGTACATTGTAGAGGTCCTCCAGGATCGTACATGGGACCACATAATATGCACTTAGGCCTTTATAATATCGAGACTTCGCAATCGACGTTTTTATAATGTAGAACTTGGTTGCACCCTCCAGGATTTGCAATCACCGATCATCTTCCATGTTTAGCCCTTGTCCTTTTGCTCTTCACGTGACCACAATTAAGCCCTCATATCAGAGCTCCTTTTCCCGACAATTCACAGTTGAAACTTTTAAAGTGTCACAAGTTACAAAACATTGATTGCGATCACTGATCACCTTTTTCATTTGGCCCTTGGTCCTGTGACTCTTCATGTGCCCACATTTAACCCTCTTATCGAGGCCCCTCTCCCGAAGGTTTTCAATCAAAGGTTTCACTCCGATGCACAACAAGCCTCAACCTCCGATCACTAATATGTGATTGTTGACGTCATCACTGCCACATCATCGCCACATCATTGCGACATGTCAACCTGTGAGTGGCAACATGTGTCACCCATTTTTGGCCCCTTCTGACCATTGAAAATGCCGAATTCACCTGCAATGTGTCCACCGTATGGCCACGTCATTACTGACATCATCCTATATGTGGCCCTTATTGGATCCAATCGTTGACTGCCATGCATCTCTTTGGGAGTACAGAGAAAAATCCCAGCCTTCCCTATTCTGCAATGAATTTCCTTTGTTATTTGGTTTTCGACCCTCCCGACAATTTACCACTAGAGGTCTATTTTATCACAATCCTAGCGATTTCAAAATGTGGCCACCCTGCCTTTATTGAGAATCATCGATTGCCGACCTTGCCAACTATTAATTGACCATAAACCTTTGGGATGCGGGATCTGGGACCTTCAGGATGCGGGATTCGGAACCTCTGGGATGCAGGATCAACACTTAGGCATTTTTTTTCTCTGCTTTTGGGGAAGTTCAAACTGCTATAAATTTTGATTATGGGGTCCTTTTGGGGAGTTCTGTATAATGTTGAAAAGCTAATTTAGAGTAGTTTCCAATGGAGAAAGTCCAATGAAGCTCTAAGTCCTTTCGATGCTTAAAAAATGACCTCAAAATTTCTTGTATATTTACTCAGATTTCCAAAGAAAATTTATATAAGCTTGAGGATTTAGAGAGGAGGTAGACTGGCTAAAATTCAAAAATTTTGTAACTTTCAAGGGTGTCGAAATAAGTTACAACAGTGGAAGAATGTTAAAGTATTCACTTTTAAACAAAGAAGACCATAGTCATAAATAATTTATGCAAAATAATTATATACAAAGACTTTGCATGGAATAATTGATCGTCCACATACTTTTATCGATTGAAGTCACACATAATAATTTTAATACAAAGCATTTGAATGGAATAATTGATAATCCACATACTTTTACACCTCTAAGTCTCGAACAATAATTATAATACAAAGACTTTGCGTGGAATAATTGATCATTCACAGATTGAAGTCGAGAGTCATTAATCATTCCCATGGTGCACGTCACTCTGAATAATTGAAACCTCAAAGGCTCTTATATAATGAAGTCAATAGTCATTAGCCATTGACTGACATGGAACATATTCATCAATACTCATTAGCCATTGACCGACGTGGAAGACATTATTCAATGGTCGTTAGCCACTGACTAACATGGCGCACATTCAAGTGGAATGATGGAGAGCCCAAAGATTCTTTAAAGTAAGTAGTGAATAATGACTAGCTTAGATCCATATAATACCAGATCTATCATGCGCCAAGAGGGATCAAATTCCTTGAGGTGGAAACCTTCTTTTCAGAGTTTAGAAGTTGAGGAAAGGTTTGCACCTCGAGGGATTTGATCCCTCTCGGTGCATGATATATCCAATGTTAGATGGATCTAAGCTGGTTCCAGTTGAGGGAAACAATGCACATTTTTAGATCATCATTATTATGTATATGTTTGTGAATGCTACAATTGTTGTGTTATATTTTTATATGTGTGTAATTGTCTATTAATAACTAGTTGGTGATGAAGAATAGAGATAATATTTTGAATAGTTTGCAAGAGGATTGATCCTACAGATCTATTTCATTTAATTTTAGGTATCACAACTTCTGACAAATAATTAATTTTTAATAGTGTCCCTCTAGGTATTAATAAATATATCTTGATGAGTAGTTTTAAGAAATTACTGTGTCAAGATTACTCTTGAAATAGCTTTGCTAATGTTTGAAATAATTTATTTCCTTCAAGAATATTTTCATGATTTTTTTTATCTATAGTCTATTTTGCGAAGTCAAGAAATAATGTAGTTTTAATTTTTTTAATGAGTGACCAGATTTATAAAATCTTTACATCCAAACAATTATCACATCTCTTTCAAGAATATTTTGACTTGTTTTGAATATTTATAAATATATCTTTTCCTCTTATAAATATTTTGAATACATTCTTGTACACAATTATCTATTAGTAATTGAATATATTTAATTGTCTATTAGTAATTAGTTAGCAATGAAGAAGGGAGATGATCTGGTCAAGTATTAATTTGCACTTTGTATGAGGATTGATTTTCACATCTATTTCATTTTAATTCTAGGTATCGCAACTTTTGACAACTAATTAATTCTTAATAGTGTCCCTCTAGGTATTACTAAAGTTAACTTTAATTTTTTCTTTTTGATAATCTATAGCCTCAAGATTAACATCTAATTCATGTAATGCAAAAAATCAAATAGGATTAGAAAACAACATCTGCACTGAAATAAATTCATCTAATGAAAGAAATCAAACGAGATTAGAAATAAACATCTATAATGAAATCAATGCATCTAGTACAGGAAATCAAATAAGATTATAAATCCACATCTACACTAAAATCAATGCATCTAATGCAAGCAATCAAATAGGATTAGAAATCAACATCCACACTGAAATCAATACATCTAGTGCAAGCAATCAAATATAATTAGAAATCAATATCTACACTAAAATCAATGCATCTAGCACAAACAATCAACTAGGATTAGAAATCACCATCTACACTGAAATAAATGCATCTAGTGCAAGAAATCTTCTTCCCTCTCTCCCCCCTCCATCTAACCTTGAAAAATATTTTTAATAATTTACAACCTCAAGATTAACAACATCTAATCCATCTAATGCAAGCAATAAAATAGGATTAGAAAACAATGTCTACACTAAAATCATTGCATCTAATGCAAGCAGTCAAATAAGCCTATAAATCAACATCTACACTGAAATCAATGCATCTAGTGCAAGCAGTCAAATATAATTAGAAATCAACATCTATGCTGAAATCAATGCATCTATTGAAAGAAATCAGATAGGATTAGAAAAACCATCTACAATGAAATCAATGCATCTAAATCAATCAATCAAATAGGATTAGAAATCAACATCTACATTGAAAATCAATGCATCTAGTGCAAGAAATCAAATAGGATTAGAAATAATCATCTACACTAAAATTAATACATCTAGCTCAAGCAATCAAATAGTATTAGAAATCATTATCTATATTGAAATCAGTGCATCTAGCACAAAAATATTCTTCCATCACTCCCCCCTCCCTAAAATCCATGCATCTAGTGCATGTTAGATGATCCAAAATAAATATTATCATAGGTTATAAAGTTAGAATAAAATAATTATTAATTTAAGATATTAAATTAATAATTACAAATCTAGAATATTTAATTATTTAATGGAGACATTTAGAATTAGTATATTGTTGTAACAAGATATGACTCTACAAATGTGTCGTATCTTAAGCTCTAATTTAGGAGAATTTTTAGTAAGTTGTTTGAATAGCTTTTATTGTAAGTGGACACTTGTTATTTTATAAGTGATCTATAATTAGAGGTAGTTAGGACATTGAGCTTATAAATAGCTCATTGCAAGAGTGTTTTGTTGTTTGGGTGTAAACTCTTGCAAAATTCTAGATGTAATTGTTTTTCTTATTAATAAAATTACGTGCCTGAGGACACTTCTGCCATTATTGTGGTATCAAAGCTCCAGTAATGCTGTATCTGATGTGAGGAGGAGATTCCAGCGCTACAGGCACAGGGAAAACTCCATTAATTTGGTCAGTTAATATTTGGTATCTAATTTTTTATTTTATTTTTTATATTTAGTAGATTTAAAAATAAATAAAAAATTGCTTCGGCATAAATAAAAAATTGCTTCAACTATTTGTGGCGTTGGGAGTTTGAATCTAAGCATTGGAGTAGCCCGTGTGACTTGCTCTAGAAAACTAGCATCTGAAGTTGTGCTTACCTATTAGAGAAAGGCAATATTTACTCTCTGTCAGAATTAGAGGCATCGTGGACAGACGATGATTTGTTCTTTGTTAGTCCACTCACTGGTATGATGCAAGTTTGTATGTGGTACGCTACAAGCACATACAACGCGAGTGCAATTTTTAACAACTACATTGTTGCTCCTTCACCTGGTTGTTTTCTGTATTCATTTTCCCAGATCCCTAAATATCACAATTCTTAAATCGTCTTATCTTGAAATAATGGCTCATTTCAGTTGCTCACAATTTTTTTTATATATTGATCAATTAGTGCTTTCTAGATAGGATTTTGAGCTAGAATGTAGGATTGAATGATTTTGTAATTAATTATAGTAGTTTTGTTTTAAGTTGAGATATTTAGGGAGAATGTTGACTAGATTAGAAATTCGATCCATTGTTTTAGGATCTGATAGTTAGAGTGGAGTTGTATTAATGCAAGTTTCGAATGATGTAAAATGGATTTTGACCGATTGAATTTAGATAATATTGATTAAGGAAAAGGGAGAATATCTATGTTTATTGGTCGATCCCGAAGGTACTGAGACCTCCGAAACCTTTCTATTCATCTAGAATACCTGTTTGTCTTTTAAACTCTGAATTTATACATATCTTTGTGCGTGCTACGCATCGCTTTATTTCCTAAGTCTTTTAAGAGCGATTCGGCCTAGTTTCCCAACAAATAATCTGTTAAAGCCCTTAATAGTCATTTGTATGTTTTAAATTCATATCGAAGTTCCCCTGTTTTGCAATTTATACATTGCTTTAGTCCCACAAGCAAAATCTTATTTTACACTGAGAAAAGGCGCAAAACACATAATTGGATCCAAAATCCAGACTTGAAATATTATATATGGGAATCTATACCCTATCAGGTCCGTGAACAATATTGCATCGCATTGCTTCAATGGAGTGGAATCGGCTTATGGAACTGCCGAAATCCGATACCGCGATAATACCCAGATCCGAAATTTCATAAACGAAAGCTTATACTATATGGGGTCCATAAGGATATTGCATTGGCGTTCTGAAGCAGAGGGAGCCTGGCTCGTGGAATGATGACTTGCGATATTGCAATGGGACAACGTGTGATTTAATCGCAACCATTGGATCACGATTAACTGCAGCCATTGGATTGCGAAGTGTAATCGCATCGAAAAAGTGCAATGGTGTTATAAAGCGGTTTATTGTGATTGCCGGGGAAGCGATCGTTGATAGTGTTATTCCATAATTGATGGAATTAAAGCACGATAGTGCATTTTATGTGTATATTGCATTTTTACCATTTTAACAGTGCCGATAGTGTTAAAGCCTATGTGTTTTTATTATTGTTTCCAGTTGCCACTTGGCATGAGATTTGTGCGATAAACGTAGTTCTATGTGATTAATGAAAAGGACTAGTTATTGTGGGTGTTAAATGGGGAGTTAATAAAACAGTCAGCTCTTAAATAGATCACTGATACTCCGCCCGAGAAAGAAGAAGGGATTCCGCCTGAGTTAGAGGAGATTGTAATAGGTTTTGAGCACTTGTCCTTAATGCCTGCACTTCAACCATCATGAATGTTCACGTACACCTAACGGTCTTCGAGGTCTTCCTTAAAAGTTCCTGCAAATTCTTCATTGACCTCTTGCCACTTCATTTTGATGTCCTTGTCTAGATACAACTTTGTATCTTCATAGATTGGTAGACTAGAGGACACTCGCTGAACTGCTGCTCGAGCTGCATTTCCATCAGTGTCCTATGATCCTGTTCTCTTGGAGGCCATTGATCTGGTACTGCTAAGAGATGGACGAACACTTGAAATATCTAGAGATAAGTAACATGCATGGCAAGAAGTCTATCAGCGAAAACCAAAGAAAATTCGGGGAATGACACAACACATACCTGAGGAACTGATAGGCAAGATTTCACAATTTATTCTAGGAGGTTGGGTGACTAGCTACCACAACTATGCAAAAGGTAGTTTGGGTTGTCTGGGAGGCAAGACTGGTTTCTGGTTGCTGAGATTGTGCAATGCTCAATTCCAGTAGGAGTGACTATAGGCTCAGGGATTGCATTGTGAAATTTTCTGGGCCAGCAGTCGATGTCCCTCAGAAATGAGAACAAAAATCCTGGAGGATAGTGCTGGGAGTGTTTCTGGAGAGGAAGACAGAGCCTTCCTTCCCCAAATTGTGCAATGCTGTCTCAGTGAAGGCAGAGTCCAGGCCAAGGTTGGGCTGATTCGCCGATGGGCAACTGAAAGCAAATATGACAGTGAATGCATGGCAACACTAAGTGAAAGTAGAAGTGATTGACAGGGCATGAAAAAAGGAATGAAAATTCAGTAAACAAATCAACATGCATGTGGGTGAAGCGAGTCTCTGAATCAGCGACCGTCTGTGCAAATTAGTTTCATGCATGCAACAATAGTGAGGTAGCAATGAAAACTGAAATAGAGCTACAAAAAACTAGTAGACATGTAAACGACAACAAGAGTTCAAAGAAATCAAGAAAATAACACCCACACAAGCGAATACACAAAAAGCGACAAAAATGCTGAAAAAGACAAGTTGAGGCCACTTACCCGTGAATAGCTGAGTCGGATGTGTCGAAGAGTCTTGAATGTGTTGTGGGATATCAGAGCTCCAAGATTGATGTGAAAAACTAAGCTCTGATGCATCGAAGAAATATTTTTTGAGCTCATGACACGCATGCCACAAATCTAGGAAAACGCGACACTTGGAGGAAAGTTTCTAAAACAAATTTGCATGTAACCTCCAACTGCTAAAAATAGCTCCCTAAATCATGGGATGCCTTTTGCATGTTTCCTTTTGCTATTTCGAGAAAAAGCAAGCTATGCATGCAAGTCAAGTTTCCTCAGTCCCGGGTGGAACTGGTCAACCAAAATGCTCATGCATGGAGCTGCTCAACTGCTTGAAGGAAATACGCATTTCTGGCTAGGAGCTGGGCTTGCTACGTAGGAGATTTGCGCAATTTCTAGGCAGAGCAACTAATTGCTGCCCAAATTTGCACAAATTCCGGGTTAAGCAGCTCTGCTGGGGAAAATTGCACAATTTTCATTGTGAGTGTTGATTAGAAGAATTGCACAATTCTGGAGCCCAGCTGGTTTCCAGACATGATTGCACAATTTCTGTAGGGAATGCTAGTTTCCCTCTAGAAATGTGCAATTTCTTGGGGGAGTTTCTCAGTCTGTAGCTGGACCAAGTACGGATGATCATCCTATAAGGGGAATGCCTCAAGTTGTGATCGACACGCTGCCTTTCTGCAAGAAAAAAATTGAAGCTTGTGTACTTGACGAAGCAAGACAAAGTGCTGTGAAACGTAGGTAGGGAGGCTCCAAAACGAAGCTAAGACAAAATTTTGGAGGGTGGTTATAGCTGCTACAACACATATATAGTTGATTGTGCATATGCATGCTTTTTGTTATTTTTTATATTATTTATGTCTTGATATATATCAAAATCTTTAAATACTTCCCTCTTTTATTTCTTCTATAAGTTTTTTCTCCTTATCAATTTGAAAAAATAATTATATGGTGCACTATTATAGAATGAAACCTATAATATAAAAGAAAAATGAGTTTGATCATTTTAAGACCCTTTTATGTGGTGCTAGCAAAAGGATTTTAATTAACGTATAACTTTTTTATAATTAAAATAAAATAATATAAAAAATAAGATTATAAATTTGAGAAATAGAGTTGCTAAAACAATTGTCACACATTCTACAAACTGTTCATAGAAGTTCTATCATTAAGGTACTCAAAGTTAGCATTAATAGGAACCTATGTTTCTGTATTCAAGCTTTTGTGACCCATAATGAATTAAACAAAGTCTTTTAGCAGAAATCACATTAGAGAATTTTTTTGTTTGGCCGACGCATTTCGAAGCAACAAGTGTGGTTCAACATTAATAGGAACCTATGTCTTATATTTTGCTTGAAAAATAAGATAATACCATTAGGAAAAATCAAATTTGACATACTTATATACAATTTCTATAAATAAAAACTATATATTTGAAAGCTAATTCGTTTTCCTACATTTCATCTTTTCATGCCATATTCAAGTTCATTGTATAACTACCTTTAATCATCCATCCAATTTAATAGATTGTTGTTCTCCAGGTTTCTATTTCCACTAAAGATTCATGGGAGACCGTCATTAGCTTACACCCACCCATATGCCAACACTTTTTACATGACACAAACTTTTATGTTTGTAAGTTTATCATGGTGATAGACTTAACCAAGGTCCACAAATGCTAGGATTCTCGTAAATTATATCACACCAAGATTTTTGAAGTCCTCCCCTTTACGAACTTTTCTTGATAACTTGTATAAAGAGAAATTGTGATGGTGGAACATTTTGAGATTTTCCAATGACAAAGATATTCCACATAACAAATTGTTGCAAGAAATGTCTGTCTTTAAGACTTTGAAGTTCATGTGTAACTATAATAGAATCTTCAAATGCGTTATGGGAAAAATTAAGGTATTCTAGTTCCTTGTAACTTTAGAGTGCACTTAGATGGTAGAAAATTAACTTATTTTTAAAAACATAAATGGCTTGGAAATCTAAATATTTAAAAGATGGAAAGACAAAGCTAAATTTTTAAGCTTTGCAACGTATGGATGCATTTTCGAGCTGAGCTTTCTAATGGGTATATTTGTATTAAATTCATGAATTTCCCTATGTTTGCATACTTGATAATTAGTTATGAGAAAGAATTATATATCTTAGTTATTAGAGACTCATAATAGAATCAAGGATTTTCCCATAACATTTATTTTCAAAGAGATCCAAGAAATCAGAGGATTCGAGTTCCTCGATATTCGAAGGGAGGTTTCGTTGTAAATAGTTGAATTCATATCTCACTCTTTCAAGTTTTGAAGAATGTTAAGCGGAAAAGGGATAGCCCTTATAAAATCATTCAGGTAAAAAAATTAATATGTTGTTAAACTAGTTAAGTTAAAAAAAGGTTAAAAATGGTCTACATATAATACATGTGAGAATGAGAATGAAAGATTTGGTTTCAAAGAAGTGTATAAATGATTTATTAAATCTTTTTATAATAGAAAAATATAATATAATTTTTAATTATTTTATTTTTTTTGAATATATAGAAAATATAATTAATATATTAATTTAAATATTAAAAATCATTTTTATTTATGTTAAATATTGAAAATATTGGAGTAGATTTTTGAGAATAAACGAAAATTTTTAATTAAATAGATAAATCTACACAAAAAAAATTAAACATATTTTCATATCACATCATAAAAATGAGTTGATTTTAGTGAGATTTTTTTGGAAGATTTTCCGGCGAGTTTTTCACGTCTAATTTCTCTAAAATCCGACGGGAATTTATTGAAATCACAAATTTCCGCTAGATTATGGCATGAAAGTCCAAAAAATCACACTAAATAATTATTATCCAATTGGTGTATGCGACCCCCTTGTTTATGGGACAAGGGACCCACCTCCGTGTAACAATTTGACTCTTAAATCCACCAAGACATACATACTCTACCCGTCTAATTTTAAACTTGTAACTTCTTAAAAATAAATATTTTTTTCTAATAGATAAAAATTACACTAATATCTAAAATAAAAAATAAATTTGTTAATATAACTAAATATACTTGTCACCTCATTTCTCCAAAGACCAAAAAAAACAAAACAAAAACAACAAAACAAAATGTATTTGATTTAATCGTAAGTATATGATGACACTTTATTTCTTTGTGTGTAAACTCATGCAACGAATTTACACACACATCTTGTCACTCACTTCTCCGAAGACAAAAAAACACAAAAAAACAAAAAACAAAAACCAAAACAACAAAACAAAACATATTTGATTTAATTGTAATATTTTAAATCGTAAAATACAGCATTGGAATTTCAAAAGTGTGTGATGACACTTTATCAAAAACTTTG
>APFE030879783.1:27775-103753 GCA_000404065.3 Pinus taeda
TCATGAAAGTCAATACCAGCTTTATGAGAAAACCCTTTTGCAACCAGTCGCGCTTTGTACCTGTCTTCCGTATCATTCACACCTCGTTTCAGCTTGAAGAACCATTTACACCCCACAGTTTTCCTGCCTTTCGGAAGCTCCACCAGATCCCATGTGCCGTTTTTACTCAAGGCCATCATTTCGTCCTTCATGGCTGCTTTCCACTTGTCACTTTTCGAACCTTCTATTGCTTCCTGATAGCACAGAGGTTCATTGTCATTAGCAGTAAATGCAACAGAAGTGACATAATCATCATACCTTCTCGGTGGCCGTTTGATTCTTGTCGACCTCCTTAAGGATGTTTCTGACGCTTCCTCAATTGGCTGACTACCACCTGTAGGAACTTCTTGCCGATCAGTATCTGAGACCTGTTCATGATCTAAAACTGAACCCTGTTCATGTTCTGATTCTTAAACCTGTTCATGACTAGTATCTGAACTATGGTCATCATGACTATCGTTAGAAATGCTATCAAACTGAATGTGCTGAAAGTCAGATACATCATCCTGTTTCAATCGACTATCTACATTTAACTGTACAAGAGAGGATTCATTAAACTTTACATCTCTGTTGATGATGATTTTGCGGGTAGTAGGATCCCACAATCTATATCCCTTTGTTCCAACACCATACCCAACAAAGATATACCTCTTAGACTTTGGATCTAACTTAGTTCGCTGATGTTTAGGCACTAGAGCATATGCATCACAACCAAACACTTTGAGTTTAGAATAGTCACAAGGGTGTCCTTTCCATACCTCTTGCGGAATCTTGCAATCTATCGTCGTCGATGGAGATCGATTTATCACATAACAAGCTATTGCCACCGCTTCCATCCACAACTCCTTTTGCAACCCGGCGTTACTCAGCATACTCCTTGCTCTCTCAAGAAGAGTCTTGTTCATGCGTTCCGCAACTCCATTTTGCTGAGGAGTATAAACCGTGGTCTTATGCCTCTCGATCCCTGCATCCTTGCAATAGCTGTCAAACTCCTTGGAAGTAAACTCACCACCATTGTCAGTTCTTAAACACTTTATTGTTCTACCAGTGTTGTTTTCTACCAATGCTCTAAACTGCTTGAAAACTGAAAAAACATCAGACTTTCTTTTCAACATGTAGACCCAAACCTTCCTAGAAAAGTCATCAATGAATGATACAAAATAAGATGAACCACCATATGAGGTTGTAGGGGCTGGTCCCCAAACATCTGAATGGATATAATCAAGTATGCTTTTACTAGTATGTTTGCCTGTTTTAAACTTTTGTTTACTTTGTTTACCAAACAGACAATGCTTACAGAAATCTAATTTTCCAGACTTCAAATTTGGAAGTAACTTGCGATCAGCCAAAATTTTCAACCCTCTCTCACTCATATGCCCCAATCTTTAATGCCATAAGTGAATGGAGTTACTGTCATGTGCAGACACAGTAGACACAAACGCTGACCCTGTACCTCCTTCTAACTGAAATAGACTTCCTACTTTCTTAGCTTTCATAACTAGTAAAATGTCTCTGTAAATTTTCATTACTCCACCTTGAATTACAGTTTTATACCCATTTGAATCAAGTGCTCCTAATGAAATCAAGTTTTTCCTTAAATCTGGTACATGCCTCACATCAGTTAATATTCTAGTCGTCCCATCAAACATTTGTAGTTGTATGCTCCCAATCCCAACAATATTACATGTTACATCATTACCCATGTACACAACACCATCATTAATTGATTTATATTTCTTAAACCATTCTTTATGGATACACATGTGGTTTGATGCCCCGGAATCTAACAACCAATGTTGACCATGATTTGACACATTAACTGACAATACTTCATCACTCATACCTGAACCTGATGTCGAACCTTTATCTGTCATATTCGCCTCCTTCTTCTCTGTCGAAGACTCTGCTTTTGAAGTTTGCTACTGTCGCTTCCAGCAGTCCTTCTTTAAATGCCCTGATTTGCCACAAAACCAGCACTTTAGCTTACTCTTCTTCCCTTTCGACTTTGAACGTGAGTTGCTTGGCTTCCTGGGGCGTCTTTCTTTCGAACGACCTCTAACCATCATAGCTTATGATGTAAAGGTTTCAGAATGCGACTTCCTCCTTTTTTCTTCCGATAATAAGGATGCAACTACATCATCAAACTCAATAGTTTCTGATGAACTAAGACTTATAGAAGTAACAAAATGATCCCATGATTCGGGCAACGAGCACAATAAAGTAATAGCTTTATCCTCAAATGGTATTTTTACTTCTATACTTTGTAATTGCACAAGAAGAGTATTAAAAGCATTTAAATGATCAGCAAACGATGTACCTTCCTGCATTCTCAAACCATACAACTGTCGTTTCAGGAGGATCCTATTGGTTAAGGATTTGATCATGTACAGTTTCTCCAGTTTCGTCCACAAACCAACAACTGTTGTCTCCGACACAATATTAAACAGGACATCATCAGCTAGACACAGTCGAATAGCACTAATCGCTCTTTCATCCATCTCGGCCCACTCACTGCCTGTGATGTTGTAAGGCTATTTGGACTTGCCCAACAATGCCTTTGCCACGCCATGTTGGACAAGTAAATCATGCATCTTCACCTTCCAGATCTCAAAATTATTCTTGCCATTAAATTTCTCAATTTCAAATCAGGCACTTTGAGTTTTCACCATTTGTATCAACAAAAAACACAATAATCTCCAATATCCAACCAGCAATAAAAAAAAATTGCCTATGCCTTTGTTTTTGCACAACAAAAAAAACTGCCTATGCCGTTGTACTTTTGCCTTAAAGAAAAACTGCCATTTTGCACTTCACACAAAAAAATTTCTTGTTTGCACTTCACAAAAAAAAAATTCTTGTTTGCACTTCACACAAAAGAAGTTCTGCCTATGCCTTTGTTTTTGCTTTTGTTTTTACAAAAAAAAATTGACTTATGGCTGTGCAAAAAATACAGTCAATAAACTGAGTATCCACTGAGCAATTACACCAATAAACCAATGTTTTATTTACAGTTTTGCCACAAATAATTTTGCAGACACCAATATACCAATGTTTTATTTATGGTTTCGCAGACCATTAAATCCCATGTAACCGTATCAATTATAACTATCGATGAACTTTTTCTTCGAGATTCCTCGATTGTTCTCACATAGAGGACTTCTAGATGTTTTGAACTGTCATAATTGACCACTTTAATTAATCCATTTTCGCGAAACCTTCCACTCAGACACCGACATTAAAGGGGCTTTTTCACTATATCCCATTTGAACGATGCCAGCCATCATTGAATTCCATGAAACCTAATTTATTTCAAACATTTATAAAGACAACGTGTGCGCACTTCAAATCAGGTCATCGCCCGCTCCCACGATCGCCCATTATGATATGCGCATCAGCAATAATAAACAGCGCAATCAGATAGCGCACCAGCAGGGTTATAATACATGCACCAACGATTTAATACGCAAACGTTACCATCGATTTACAGCGATTTAATACGCACCAGTTAATATGACACACCAGCGATTTAAAAACAATACGCACCAGCAATTTAAACACCATGCGTTCAGGCTCCACAAAACTAAAACATACCAGTCAAGCTCCGCATACCGTTCAGGCTCCATGGCTCCATGCAATTCATACCGGTTTTTCCCTCAGTGCAACAGCACGCTGGTTTGGTGCCACTCCTCCACTGCAACAGCACGCTTGAACCTCTGCTCCAGTCTCACGACACAAGCCACTCCAGCAATATACAGCTCCCCGAACAGCGCAATCAAGCTCCACGCAACAGAGATTACAGCGCAGGACCTCCAGCATTGATCAACGCAGCACCTCCGTCATCAATCAGCGCAACGCCTCGATCAGCACCTCCAGGCAGCACCTCCAACATGCTCTGATACCAATTGTTGGAATTCAGAGGCACAGCAAATCAATTAAAAACACACAACAGAATCACATATAACACAGTATTTAACGTGGTTCACCCAACCAATCTGGGCTACGTCCTCCAAACATAGGCATTAGGAATATATTAATCAAACTGGATATTACATCAAGAAATTCTCATAAAGCCTCTCACACTCTTAGCAAACCATTCGAATGATTGCCTGTTATATAGCATAGAGAATCTAACAGCCTCATAACTCCCTCACATCAAATATAGGAGGCATTAACTCCCTCCCAACAACCTGGAGTTAATCTAGGACCTGAATTCTATTGTTATCATTAGCTGAGATTTTTCCTATTTTTCTACAAACAAAAAATCTCAACAGTTATTAGAGACTCATAATAGAATCAAGGATTTTCCCATAACAATTATTTTCAAAGAGATCCAAGAAATCAGAGGATTCGAGTTCCTCGATATTCGAAGGAGGTTTTGTTGTAAATAGTTGAATTCATATCTCACTCTTTCAAGTTTTGAAGAATGTTAAGCGGAAAAGGGATAGCCCTTATAAAATCATTGAGGTAAAAAAATTAATATATTGTTAAACTAGTTAAGTTAAAAAGGTTTAAAATGGTCTACATATAATACATGTGAGAATGAGAATGAAAGATTTGGTTTCAAAGAAGTGTATAAATGATTTATTAAATCTTTTTATAATAGAAAAATATAAAATTATATTTTTAATTATTTTAATTTTGTAATATATATAGAAAATAATATAATATTATATTATTAAATTTAAATATTAAAATATTTAATTATGGTTAATATTGAAATATTTGGAGAAGATTCTTTTTGGAGAGATTAGAACGAATAAATTTTTTAATTAATAATTATTAAATCTACACAAAAAAAATTAAACATATTTTCATATTACATCATAAAATTGAGTTGATTTTAGTGAGATTTTTTGGAAGCTTTTCCGGTTTCACGTCTAATTTCTCTAAAATCCGGCAGGAATTTAATGAAATCAAAAATTTGATGGGTCCGGAACAATCCAAGCGCCCTAGGGGTTTTTCAAGGTGTTAAATCCATATATAGTCAAAAAACTAGTTTAAATAACACAAACCAAATTTTCACGTCAATTTTTTCCGCAAGATTATGGCATCTGAAAGTCCAAAAAATCACACTAAATTATTATTATCCAATTGGTGTATGCGACCCCCTTGTTTATGGGACAAGGGACCCACCTCCGTGTAACAATTTGACTGTTAAATCCATCAAGACATACATACTCTACCCATCTAATTTTAAACTTGTAACTTCTTAAAAATAAATATTTTTTTTTTAATGGATAAAAATTACACTAATATATAAAATAAAAAATAAATTTGTTAATATAACTAAATATACTTGTCACCTCATTTCTCCAAAGACCAAAAAAACAAAAACAAAAACAACCAAACAAAATGTATTTGATTTAATCATAAGTGTGTGATGACACTTTTTCTTTGTGTGTAAACTCATGCAACGAATTTACACACACATCTGGTCACTCACTTCTCCGAAGACAAAAAAACACAAAAAAAACAAAAACCAAAACAACAAAACAAAACATATTTGATTTAATTGTAATATTTTAAATCATAAAATACAGCATTGGAATTTCAAAAGTGTGTGATGACACTTTATCAAAAGCTTTGTTTGCATGTCAACTCATGCAACGAATTTACACACGTCGTTCTCAGGGAAGATTTGATGTTTAATCCCCTTGTATATTCATTCAGTAATTAATGATGCAACCCATCGGTTTTCAGAGATTTTTCATTTTAACTAAATATAAAAGAGTAAGACACTGTTTAATTTAAAAACTAATATCTATTTAATTATTTATTTATTTATTTATTAAAACTTGAAATGAAAATGATATTTTAGTGAGATTAAAAAAATAGTTTATGAGATTAATTATTCATAAGTTATTAAAATTTGTATTTTGAATTTTGTTTCAATGATTAAGAGGCTTTTGATTTTTCAATTTATTTCATTTTTGAAAAAAATATATGTTAATTCACAATTTATATTTATAAATTAAAAATCCAAAAAACACTTTAATCATTTTCAATTCCCATAACTCTACTTTTACATCTATTTTAAAAAACATATAATAATTCAAAACAATTCTTTTAACTAAATGAAAACTAAACGCCACATGGAGGCATTTCACTAAAATGAACGGCACCACACACGTAAGTTACCCTCATGCAATGAACTTCCACACTTCCGTGAGAATAGTCAACGAACCACAGACGACGTGCTCCACACTTGTCCACAAATCAACCGGAGACGTTGTGCTCATGCTAGGAATTTCATCACTTACCATATCAACAAATTTCACGAGAGCGGTCAATTAGCCACAAACGTCGTGCTCCTGCAAGCAATTGCCACAGTTATCCATGAGAATAGTCAATCAACCACAAACGTTGTGGTCATGTAATCAATCAACCACAGAGGTTGTGGTCATGTAAAAAATTTCCACACATCTCCATGATTTAATATTCAATCAACCATTGGCGTGGTTCTCATGCAAGGAATTTCCACACTTATCATATCAACAAATTTCAAGAGAAAAGTTAACCAGCCACAAGTGTTGTCGTGCCACAGTTGTCCATGAGAATAGTCAATCAACCAGAGACACAGACGTTGTGGTCATGGAAGAAATTTCCACACTCGAGAAGGAGAATAGTCAATCAACCACAGACTTTGTGATCATGCAACGAATTTCCACACTTGTCGACCATTGAAGGTTCAATCAACCATTCACGTGAAGAAATTTCCACAATTATCTATGACATATTTCCAATTTTCCTCACGTCTCGTGGTCCTTATTAAATGCGATGTAGAGATTTTCTTTTTTGCATAAGATAGGCAAAATCTCAGTAGATGACAACAATAGGAATCAGTTCCTAGATTAGCTCCAGGTTGTTGGGAGATGATTAATGCCTCCTATATTTGATGAAAGTGAGTTAATGAGGTTGTTAGATTCCCTTTGCTATAAAACAGGCAACCATTCGGATTGTTTGCAATGAGGGTGAGAGTTTGTGAGGATTTAATAATGTAATCTCCTATTTTGATTAATAAGATTGGTGATGCCTATGTTTGGTGGACATAGCCCAGATTGGTTGGGTGAACCACGTTAAAATTTTTGTGTTTCCTGTGCATGATTATTATGCTGAGTATTTGTTTTCATTAACTGTGCATCTGATCTCCAACATGCTAAAGTCTTGAATACAGAATAATTGTGTCTATCACAAACAATGAAGTCCAATCAATCCCTTTTTTCATAAAGTCTATTGGAGCCATATAAGATATAATGATTCCCACCATTCATTTAGACCATTAATAGTCAAGGAAATAATTTCCACACTTGCAAACGAGAATAGTCAATCAACCACAGACGACGTGATCATGCAACGAATTTCCACACTTATCCACCATTGAATATTCAATCAACCACAGACGTTGTGATCATGCAACGAATTTCCACACGTATCCACCATTGAATATTCAATCAATCGTTCATGTCAAGAAATTTCCACACTCATCACATTTTACCAATTTGCCTCAAACTCGTGGTCCTTAGTAAATACTAGTCTTGAATATGGAATAATTGTGTCCGTTACAAACAATGAAGTCCAAATCAATCTCCTAAATTTTATTGGAACCATATAATATATAATGATTCCCACCACTTGTGATGATTAATAATGTTATTTAAGAAAAATGATCAAATATTTACTAATTTATTGAAAGACAATGATTTGTGACACTCTTTTGGACTATTAATCCCATTTCCAGTGGAAAAGTTATTGCTAATTACCTATCAATCTACAACATTTTTTCAGAGATTTTATGGATCTATAAAATAAATAATAGTTCCTAATACTTTTTTTAAACGAAAAATCTCATTTCTATTGGAAAAGGTGTTGACAAGTACCTACTCATATAATTCATTTACTTATAGATTTTGTTGAAACTATAAACAAAAGGCGTGGTCAAGTACCTAACATTCTAGCTTATTTTTTCATATTCATTAATGGAAAGAGATAATGGTCCCACTAGTATGTAGTAAGAAGAAGAATGTCTTGCTTGAAACAATGTAAAAACAATTTTTCGAAATTACCATTGCCAATTCATTAATGGATTTAGATTGCCATATTTTATTTCCATCATTCATCAATGAGAAGATTTCCCATATTTGAAAATTCATGATATAATGTTGTGATTTGTCATATAATTTTCTATTTAGCAATGTGTAGATTTCTCATTTTTAAGTGAGTTTTTTATCATACTATTTCATTGAAAAATATTTCCAAATGAATACGACTCCACCAACTAAAGAGACTATATGTCTTGTTGTAGTATACCTAGGGGGGATAATATGATGTATAGTTGGAGGCACCCAAGGGAAGAATGTAATAATGTAATAATGTAACAATGTAAGGATGATAAATGAATGGGCCATAATTAATAATTAAAATGGTTAAGCCACATTATGCAAGGGACCACTATTAGTTAGGAAATAATGTGATAAGCCCATGGTATTGTATGTATGGTATTGTATATATGAATCCTATATAGAGGCTAGAGACTCTCCATTGTTTTATATTGACAAGCGATGTCTTGTGGAGTGATCTCCTTCCTTAAGGAGTAGATGTATCTTGTTACTCTACCTTAAGGGTTTGATTAATAAAAAAAAAAAAATTCAAGCATCGTTATTCTATAGAAGAAGGTAGCAAGAGAGGATGTGGAAAGAATAATTTCAGAGGAAGAGGGATAGGAATAATCAAGGTGAGAGATATGACCTTCATTATATTTAGTCTGGAATGAATGGAGATGAAGCAAAGAGAAGTAGGATCACATTGGAGAAGATAAAAAGACAAGTATGATCAAAATGAAGACAAAGTTAGAGCTCCTAAATCTATTCATTTTGTTATTTATCATTTGAATATTGGCATAAACAAAGATTTATTCAAAACTTCATTTACTTCTTGGAGAGATGCACGATTTCCTAATATTGGTGCTAGTTGTCATATGAATTTTTTGAGGGATTTATTTGAAGAATTTAATGTCACTATAGAGGGTGTAGTATAGTTTGTATATGGATCTAGTCTCAAACCTGTAATAATTGGAACCATTAGGCTCAAATTGATTAGATTCCTAGATCGTCTTTTGCATGATGTTCTCAGTTTTTCTGAGTTGCATGTGAACTTGTTATATATTGTACACATTTGAAAACAAATTCATTTTATTAACATGTTTTATGGATATTTTTAAAATAAGGACGTCTTAGAAAACATGGTCATCATGATGGGATGAGAGGATGAGAAATTGTTGAAAGCTAAAAGGAAATTATGTGCTTGCATAGAATTTTGCATACCTCTCTCACCATGAAAAAGATACAATGTCATCCAACCTCATGTGGTATGATAGAATTTGGCACGTGAACTATGTAATTGTCATATGTTGAAGAAAAATGTTCTTTCTGGTTTGCCTACCTGTTGACGGGTCGAAATTCTCCACCAACAATGAGGGGATTGTTGAAGTTTCTAAGTTTACTTAATTTAGAAACCCTTCATGCACTTTTCCTTATTTATTCCTACCTACTTGTTAATTTTTCTTTAACAAGTTATTTACAAAGTAAATATTGAAAATAAACACCACTGCATGCTCAACATATTACAGATCTGCAACTAAAAGAAACAAGAACAAACACACCACATGGCACCATTATTTTTGGACCAATGTCCTCGGAAAAACCCAATGCAGGAAAACCGGTGCAACTATTTGAGGGTTTTCTTATTAAGCAATATCAGAGTACAATCTGGGTGTTGAAATTGGCCTACCCAACAGATAATTTCCATAGCAGAAATACCTCTCTGTTTCAGACAAATCTACTGTCTGAAATCCCAGATAATCCTTCCAGCAGCTACTCAGCACTAATATACCCTTGAAACCCCTGCATCTGTCAAATCTGGACTGCGTCAGCCTCTCCTAGCACAACAATGGCCCTGCGTCAGCCTATCTTGGCCTGTGTCAGCCCCAGGATGCCCTGCGTCAGCTCTTTGAGCCTCTGTGTCAACTATGCTATCCCCTCTGGTGCTCTGCACAACACTTAGCTACCTCTGCATGGCCTTGAGTGAGCACTAGCTTCTCCTGTGTCTCTTTCTCTAGCTGCTCAGCTACTGTCTCGACACTATCTCTGCCTCTCTGTCTCTTTGTACTCAATGCCCCTCAACTACTCTCCCGACCACTGATTCTATCCCTCTTAGCAAACCCCACTCTAGAGAATACAATGACTGATCATCTGCTCTGATCTCCAAGTGACCCTCAAGCCTCCTCTTATACTTTTCATGTTGACGATTCAATGGCCCAGATTAAGTCCCTAACTAATGGCTAAGATTAGATCTAGCTTGATCCATGTATTTTGGACCACTCTAACATAGATTCAAATTAATACTCATTAATATTTTATTTTCCCTAAGTTTAAACTTAGGGACTCCATTAAAAATATTAATTATTTTAATATCTCCTGATCTATCTAGAATTTTCCCAAACCCTTTCTGGGTATTGGAGATCTCATGTGCCTCAACCTCTCCAGTAAATTTCATGGCTAGAGCACATCTGATGCTACCCCAAATCAACAGGTATCTCCCCAGTGTATAATCCCAACTAGACCCTGCATCGTTTGCTTTGGGAATATTGTCCGGTATGTAGGCTTGGCTGTTGTTTAGGTGAATAGAGTTTTCTTAGGACAGAGGTGGGATACCGAATCAATTGAATGTATGGACTTCAATAAACATAAGGAAATAACTAACAAATGTTCATGACATAAATGCCATAAATAGAAAGATTAGAAATCAGCAACATGAATCTCACATAAAGTAATCGTTAGCAAAACTTCAGATAAGATCTCGTCTATGTAAATAATGTGCTCAACAACTATAAAATAGTTCATAGTAACTAAGCATCTATAAGCGTAAGAAAATGCAGAGTCAGCGATAAGATCATGCCAATATCAATGAAATAATTCATCAAATAGAAGCATATGGTTAGCATATCATATACCATCCATGTGATCAAACAAGATTCATAGCACAGGAAGACACATGAGGAGACCACGCATCAAAGGACTCTTAGGAACATTTGATCCATCAAGAAACTAATATCCATGACACCTCAACATAAAAGATTTGTCCAATCCAATAATGGAAAATAACTATTACTCCTTGCATATGTTAGAAGAGCACAAGTCCTTTAAAAACAATATTGTCCCAAAAATAAGTCCTCAGCTAAATGTCCTTTACAATGTGCCATGAGGGTGTATTTATGAAATGAGGGTGACCTTTGGCCTATCCCTGACTCTTGTAATTCCTCATGACCTTTCAACTACCTTGTGACCTTTAGAATTCCTCATGAATGTTCTCATTCCATAACTATCCTACTCTATTGTAATTTTCCAAATTCACAAAAGAGAAAAATCTACCCTATCAACTTGACAATAGAAAGTTATGGAATGTCCAAGTGGAGTTTCTACATTAGGGAAGTGTGGAAAAACTTGTACTCAACTGCAATGGGGGTGATCTGTGGTTGTTCCTCATTGTTTTTGTGCTGGCACTCAAGGGAATCTGGTATGAGGGTGGTCCTTTTGGCGTTTAGTTGACTACCTAAGGTCACCAACTTTATATACATTCTCACTGGTTCAACCATGTAGCGTGTGATATTCTCCTTGTAACCAATAGGTCATCTTAGTGGGCGGCCTTCCTATACATGTCAACGAATGCCTGAACTTCCTGTGAGATGTCTTCCTGCTTTCTTACCTACTCAATTTCTCCAATGGACGGGACTTCATGGTTCTCTATCACTGATTCCAAGCCACTCAAAAGGTGTCTATATGAAGCCAACACTCTATCTACATCTTTGTCTAGTTTTTATTTTGATTGGATCTTGATGCATAGATGAACTTTGTAATTTTTCATGGTGATCCAATTCTTCTTGGAGACTACTATCGGTGCCCTTGGATACTTGATGGACCATTCATGTATATTATCCAAAGTTGCAACAATTTCCTTCACCATAGAGGACCTCTCTTTTTTATGGGATTGTATGGCCAAGATTGGATCTATCATGTGATATAGATTTGACATTTCTTCATAGACCATCTCCATGGCTTCACTGAGCCTCTCGACCTCATCTTTGATTGCATCCTATAGCTCTGTTGTACTGGAATGCACTAAGCAGAAAGTTGCATTTTCTTCCTCTACCTTCTTTATGTCTTGTTCTACCAGAGCGACCTTCTGTTGTGATGCGTAAAGCCTGTTTTAGAGCTCCACAATTTGTTTTCTCATCCTAGCAACATTATGTTAAGTCATGGTCACAAATTCAGTGCTAGTCACGACAATCATCTCAGGATTAACTATGGTGTCAGGAACAATTTCTTTATCTTTGGTTACCAACAGGGGTTTTGTAGGGTTTATAGCATAATACGTTCTCTTGTCCTGCCTGATCTTGAAGATAACTTGATCAAAGGTGAGCTTGGTGAGATACAACACCTCTTCTTCTTCTTCTTTCGAAATTCCCAACTCTTGTAGGGGAATATGTCCTCCGGTGAGGGGAGTAGAAGGGGGAACATCTAATGGAGACAGTTCAATTTGCTTTAAGTCTGGCTGAGTTGCTTTACTAGTTTCTGCCTACTCCTTTCTCATTTCCTCTTGTTCTTTCTTCCTCTTCTCTTTCTCTAACCGTTTCTTCTCTTGCTCTTCTTTCTCTTGCTTCTTCTTGAGTTCCTTGGTCTACCTCAACCTTTCTTCTCATTCTTTCAGCTCTTGTTCTCAATTCTTCTTCTCTTCTTCTTCCTTGACCCTCTGCTCTTCCTATTCCTTTAGCTGATTTTCTTCCAGTTGCTTCTTTCTCTCTTCCTCTTCTTGCCGCCTCATCTTCTCAAGCTGGTCTCGGTCACCTGAATCTTGTGATTGTTTGAGCTCTTCCTCTCTTTTTCTTTTGAGCTCTTTCTTCTTCTTTTCCAGGGTTGCATTCCTTTGTTCTAGCATCTCATTATCCTCTCCTATTTCTTGGTCACTTAGGGCATCTTCTTCCTCTTTCTCATTTTATTTCTATTACTTCCTTTTCATGGTGGATGACCTCTCCTATAGGCTGACATTATCCTAGGAGTGTTCAAGGAGCTCCTCATCTCTTGCTTGCTGCTTGCTGGGGCTGAGTTCCTTGGTGGCATTGTACCAGTTCCTAACTCCATCTTCACGATCTTGCCTAGAATGTGAGTATGGCCAATTAAAATTATCTCTCTTGCAGTGAACAACTACAACCTTCTATAGGTCATATGTACGATGGTTTAAGGTCATGAAACCACACCCCTTTAATGCCTTGTCTTCTGCCTCCACTTCCTTGAAATTTTCTACCACATAGGCCCTAATGACAAGAGGGAAAGCTGGCCACAATTTCTTCTTCCCTTTTCTTAGTGTTTTCGAGAAGCCTTCTGTCATCTGGTAACATACTTCCCGCAAGAGCACCTTATCTATGGTGAACTTGGGAACTCATGCGGGGCTTTATAGGAACCAAAAACTCTAATTAATGTCCCTTCCTGGATTAGGAACCAATGTGCCACCTTGACGATTGTTTCCATGGCCCTGTTTGACATACAAGGTGGTTCTTCCCTGAACAACCACTAATATAGTGGAGCAATAAATAACTAAGAAATAATATCAATCATACCCTTATAGACGATGTCCCAAAAAATATCTTGTAACGATGGTGTACTGGGTTGGATGCATACGTGCTCCAATTGTAGCTCCAGTTGTCGAACTGACACCTTTCGCAAACTGCATATAGTAGGCATGAGGCGATATAGAACTCTTTTGGATGGTCTAGCTCCGGCTGCTTAGCTGCAATTATATCTGTTCCTAAGGCCGACATGAGAATGATGGCCCAGTTAAAGACTGTTCCTCGGGTGGTGACAATGTACATGATGGGGACCCATTTCGCATAGAACACATCAAAATCTGCTCTCCCGCGCAGACGGTTCATCATGTCGAAAATCAGCTGATAGACCTTCCTTAATCCATCCATCCTATAAATTTGGTCAGTTCTAACCGAGAACTTGGATGGGTCTTCCCACCATTCTCTTATAATATCCTTGGTAGGAGTCACAAAACCAGTGAGCCACTAGGTGTTGAAGGTTTTCTCCTTCTCAGGAAACCTATAGTATGCAGAAATATTTGTGGAAGTGATAATTGTGAGCATTGAACCAGTATGATCCAATCAATTGTCTTAGCACATGGGAAACCTATAGGATGTGATGCCACCTTGTGAAACTTTGATCTCTTAACATTGATGTACACTGGGAAATCCTCCTGGTTCTCTGGTATATATGGTTTGACGAATTCCACATAAATATCATACCGGAAGAGCCTGGTCTTTTTGTTAATATTGCAAGTTGTATCCCCATAGATGGGGGTTCTTCGTACTAGTAGACTTCTTGTGAACTAATTCCAGAACTCTTGTGGGCAGATTTTGCTATCGTATGTGCCATCTCATCTTTGAATGAGGATATGGATATGAAATCGAGATCCACGTCACCTCTCATATTGAATAAACAGTCCCACGATGAGAGAGACCACATGAGAATAAAACTTAGTGGTGAATATAAACTATAATTTTCAAATCCAAGGAGAAGGCTTTCTGGGAGTTTGCGAGGGTGAGGAGGTCGCGTGGGTCATGTGGATTAGGGTGCAACCTAGCGACTGTGCAAGCTAGGAGTGAGGTCGCAAGGTCACAGTATGAGTTAGGTCACATGAGTCACAATTTTTGTTAGGTCGTGCAGGTCGCTGAGATTGCGAGGTCACGAGGTTGCGTAGGTTTCGAGGTGACACCGTTTTTCCTATTGTGACCTTAGGTCGTGTGACCTGCATCTTTAGGTGATTTTTAGGGGATGAATGTGGCTTAGGAAAGGTCCTTGGGGATTTGTAGGGGAATATGACTTGGTTTGAAGGGATAGCAGGTTAGCTAGGAACTAGAAATGGGCATGTAAGACACTCAGGGAGGTTCATGAAGCTACACAACAACTCAGCCAGGGTTTGCAATCAAAATGAGGTTGAATAATGGATAAAACCCCCCTGGTTAGGAATTCACAGAGTCAGGGTGGAAGAGGAAGACACATGGTGAAAAGAAATGATTACTGGGAAGGGGAAAGGTCACCTACCTACAAGGATCGTGCACATTGTCCAGTCACCGAGCTTCCTCATTCTTCGTGTGACAAATAAGAGATATGAAAATAATTGGTTGAGGCCAGTATTTATAATTTTGGTCGCACATGTGGGGGGTCACATGGGTCGCACTATTTGAGTTAGGGTCGTATGCGACCTTTACGACCCTTGTGACCCTTGCGACGTAGCGACCTCAAGGGTTCACTAAGTCACATAGGTCACTAGGTCGCTAGGTCGTGTTTCGAGGTGGTGGGACCCTTGCCACATTGCGACCCAATTCCTTATTGGTTCGCATGGTCGTGATAGTCGCGTAGGTTGCACAGTAAGAAGGATTTTCCATGCGACTTCAGCGACTTATCTATTTTGTGAGGTTGGATGGTTGCATGGGTTGCAAAAGGAGAAATTTTTGGTGCCATTGTATTGCAACTTGGTGACTAGAATTGAATATGGACTTGGTTTGGATTATGAGGTAGAGACTCGGGCTTTTGAAACTTTTATGGGGTTTCTAGGCTTTCGAATAGGCTCTAAGGATGTGTGACAGTTATGGAAATGGTAAAAGGGCTCCAAAATTTTGAAGAGTTGGAAATTTTGGAAGGGTTGTTGCATCAACTACAACAATTGGTGATTCAGTGGTAGGACTCTAGGATCTCAGGATTCCCATGGCCTTGCATAACATGGACCTCGAGGAGTGTTGTCCCATAGAGTTGTAGGTCTCATTGATGCTTCCACGTCTCTCCTTAATATTGGTAAGCTATCCCAAGTTGTTAATACTCAGCCTTTTAACACACATAAATGATATCAATTCTTGTTGGTTTGATGCGAGGAGTTGAATTAATGATATGAGCTTTAAGGATTTTTTGGTATAGTAGTTACAAAACTCTGGTGTTGCTCCACTACCAATGAGCCTGAATAGTACCTCAACGAAGTCACTACCTAGAAATCACAAACGTTGCTCTGCTGCCAGTGAGCCTAGATAGTACCCCCGACGTAGTCGTTGCGCAACTTCTTTGCACATGAAGCCTTTCTCAGTCCTTTTTCCCTTATTAGTTAATTGATGTGCTCATTGGAACTTGTTCAACTATGCTTATTTTCACTTATTCATGTGGTTTTTGTAAGCTTGGGCGAACGAGGGATCCCAAATTATTTGACTTGCAAGAGAGGTTGTTTCTAGTTTTTTAGAGACCTTAGTGTTTTCCTGAAATATGTATATGCTTAGAAGTTTTCTTCACCCCCCACCTTCGAACCAACGGGTAAGCCACAACGTCACACAATTTTGGCCAAGTCAACATCTAGGATAGACTGGTGGAAGATAGGGGACTGTGGATGACATCAAGTTCCCCTCTACAGAAATTTTCAATACTATATTTTGTTCATGGCTTAAGGTTCAGTCAAAAGTCAGTTCCAGGGAGAACCCGTCTAAGCCAAAGTGCAAGGGCTACTCAACCTCAAAATCACATCCCAAATTATTTATTTAAGGCAAAACAAACTTCAAAAAAAAATCTGAAAGTAAAGAAAACTAACGAAAAAGAAAGGTTAGAAGGAAACTATAGCACAAGGTGTGTGAGCAGCCGTGAGAGCATCTAGGTGAAGTAGAATTTGAGATCTTGGCCATTAACACATAGGGGCTCAACCCTCCCTCCTAGATTTTTCAACTTATAGGTGTGCTGACCAATTTTCTCTTTCACTTGGAAAGGACCGATCCATAAGTCTTGGAACTTGGTGTGTTTTCCCTTGTCCTCATGGGCCCTATCCCATTAAAGAACTAGGTCCCCCACACTAAGTTCGTTGGTCCCTACAGATTTCTTATCGAACCACCTTTTAATTCGGCTTTGGTGAATGGAAATTTTTTCTCTAGCCTCTTGTCTTTCCTCCTCTATTTTAAGGAGTATGTTGATGTGGTTTTGAATGGTACGGAAAAGGGATCCTTGTGATTCTTGTGAAAATTTGAGGGGGAGAGGTAGAGGTTTAGTGGTAGGAAAACCTCTTTCCAATAAACCACAAAATAGGGAGATGTTCCAAGAGATGGCTTAGGTGTAACTTGATCGGCCCACAAGGTGTTGTTGAGAGCATTGTGCTAATTTATCTGGAGAGATAACAAGGTCTTCTTGAGGATGTAGATGAGGTTTTTATTGGTGGATTCTCCCAGGCCATTCCCCTAAGGGTAGTAGTTAGCCAAGTGTTTCAAAACAATGCTATTTTCCAAATAAAAATCATATATCCTTAAAGACGAGAAATATTTAGCATTATCAAACACAAGTGAGGTTGGGACACCAAACCTAGCCACTATGTATTGATTGATAAAATATATTACCTCCTTGTCATTGATTTCCCGCAATGGAATTTCTTCGACCCACCTGGTGAAATAGTCAGTGGCTCTGATTATATACTTTTGCTTCTTTAACGATTTTGGCATGATTTCCCCAATAACATCAAGTCCCCATGTTGAAACAGTTCTTCCACTACTATGGATTGGAGAGGGGCAGCTGATCAAGCTTGTCTTCCTACATGCTTCCGATAGATGGGGCATTTACGAGCATAAGCATGCATGTTTTTGAAAATCATGGGCCAGTAGAATCCTTCTCTCATAATCTTATGGGCACTGGTGTCACCGACATAGTGGCCCCTTTTCAGTCCATCGTGTAACTCCTTCAACACCCACTTGGCTTCATCATATTCCAAACATCTGAGTAGCATGCCAAGGTGGTGTTTCCGAAACAGATTAACTTGTACCATTTGGTATGATGTGACTTTGATCCTAATTTCCCTCTTTTGTTTTGCAGACAAGGTAGAAGATAAAGTCCCTTTCCCTAGGTATTGGTTTAGGTCAGAGTACCATGATGAGGAATCATGAGTGTCGGGTAATTCATTCTGATACATTTCAATCTCATGCTTCCATGCTTCTAAATCCTCATTTCGTTGGTCTGCGGCTTCAGTGGTTAGTTTGCATAGTCCGTGCCCTTTAACTGTATGCCCAAGCTTGAACTCGAAATCATATTCTTGGAGGGGAGTCATCTAGTTGGCTCTTCTCTCACCCAATTCCTACTAGATGAAAAGTGACCTAACAACAGGGTGTGGAACGAACACTGTGACATGGTTCTTAAGAATGCACAGTCTGAAATGTTTGACTACCTTGTAGAATGCATATGCCTGCTTATCTATATCGAGGTAGTTGAGTTCTATGCCTTACAGTCTTGTACTCATGAAGGATATGGGACGCTCAACATTTTTGCCATCTTTTGGCGTGGGGATGGTGGCTAGCGACAAATCTAAGGCAAAAGTGTATAAGATGAATTCCTTGCTAAAATCGGGGCTGTAGAGGGAAGGAAATACAACGATAACAAGCTTCCTTTCCTTCTTGGTTCCACTTAAACATTGAATCCTTCTTTATCATACTCTGCAAAGGCTTAACAATATGGGAAAAATATGAAATAAACTTGCAAAGAAAATTGATTTTACCAAGGAAATATTGCATACCCTTTTTGCTACTAGGAAGTGGAATATGTGCTATAGCTTTCAGGCGGCCGGGATCAATGGTGATTTCGTCCTTGGTGATGATATGGCCAAGGATATTTCCCTCAAAAACCACAAATATGCTCTTCTTGGGGTTAAGAGACATCACATACTTTCAACACTGTTCAAATATTTGCTTGAGATGGTGGAGGTGGTCAAACCTCTTCTTTGAAAAGAAAGTGACATCATCTAAGTAAACCACCACACTTTGACCCATCAAAACCCTGAAATTGATGTCCATTTCTCTTTATAACGATGCCCCGAAATTTATTAGTCTGAAAGGCTATTGGCTTATGGGGGCCTGACCTAGGTTTGGAGTTATTTAGCCAAACAAATCCCTACACTACTGGCCCTTTCGACATTAGCCCGCGGAGCACGGACTGAAGTCTCACCTGAATCAGTATGGGGGGGTGCTGGAACCAAGTTTCTGCACCCTTGAGATGTCTGTGATGTCAGTTTAGACCAACTATGACTGTCTTCATGCAGGTCACTTCGCACACCGTTCCAACCTTCAGTACCTTTGCAATCTGTTATAATCATCTTTTGCACAGCCCTAACCAAGGGCTGAGATGCTTTCGTGCTGCTATGGCAGCAAACTGCACTATTTCCCCAAACTACACCGCATATCTTACTTATCTTATTAACACATCTTAGTTAACTCCGTGTAAACAGATATTCTATCTCGCGTTCACTTAATAAATATAATTATACTCATTCACACATGATATAAGTATTAGAAGTGAATTTCATACCCAAGATAACAGATTCATAAAACAGGAAATAAATACATAGAAATGATAGGAAACTTCTCTTTATTAATACTTCCAACTATTACAGACTAGACTCGCCTTGCGCACTCAGATGTAGGGGTCCGCGCACTCAGTTATGGACTACTAGACCTCTGTGCACTCAGCTGCAAAGCCTTCTCCTACTCTGCTACCCAAAACTAGATTTTACACTTCAGATCTATCTCGCACACATCATATGTTCTTCATTTTCATTATGCTATATAACTACTTAGAGCCTCGCTCTATTTATACAATCCCATGGTCCGCAAACCATGGGTAGATCTCTACAGCTGACATTACAAGAACAAAATTAAGGGCGGACAACCCTATGACTCTTTAACAAACTACGCGCTCCGCACCCACAAAATGTGGAGTCTTTACATTGGAGTTCCATTTTTTTACCAAAATTTGGGCTCCAAGCCCTAAAACTTCCCTTGGGGGATCCCGCACCCAACAGGCCCCCAACGCAAACATCGTGACTCGCCCTCAAGTCACTTTTTCGATGCGAAGATCTTTATGCGAAGACCTCCCAACTCTGACTGGATTGTTGCAAGTTCGGCAACGCATTGAGTGGCTGCCTGCTATACTTCCTCTACGCGTTGTTCCACCGCCATTTCTATTGTGATCACAGTGGCACGCTATTCCTTAACCTCAGGCGGAGTTGAAGGCTACGCCTTCAACTAAAGTTCTGTTATCTGAAGGTTCAGCTCCAGCTGAACCCTGGCCATTTCCTCTCTTGCATCGCGCACCCCTGCTGCTAACTTACGTATGCGTGCCTCCACCGATTCCTCTACTAGGATGGCCAACTCTGGGACCATCTGGTATCAGAATTGATCCAGATAGAATCCAAGCCATCCAACACATGCCCCATCCCAGAAATATAAAGGAATTACAAGCCTTTCTGGGGAAAATCAACTTTTTAAGAAGATTTATCCCAAATTTGGCTGAGCTTAGCAGATTGCTTAATAACATGCTGAAGAAGGATTCCAAAGTTAAATGGACAGTAGATGCTAAACAAGCCTTTGAGAGCATCAAATTTGCTCTTACCCAAACTCCTATCCTAACTAGCCCTCAATTTGATAGAGACTTCATCATATTCTCCTTTGCTTCTGAACATACAATTGCTGCAGTTTTGCTTCAAAAAGATGATCTGGGAAATGAAAAACCCATAGCCTTCTTTAGCAAAGCTCTAAGAGATGCACCCCTCAAATATCAAATCATGGAAAAACAAGCCTATGCCCTGGTCAAATCCATCAAAGACTTTAGGATTTATATCCTTTATTCCCACATAATTGCCTATGTACCAAGCCCAATTGTCAAAGATATACTTACGCAGGAGAACTTAGAAGGCAGAAGAGGCAAGTGGATAGCAAGTATTTTAGAATTTGACATAGAAATAAAGCCTACCAAACTCATAAGGGGACAGGGCTTAGCCAAATTGATGTCTGAAACAAACTTCCAAGCCCTTGACATTAACCAACTAGATAGTGAACAGGAGCTGGCGACTCCAAAGATCAATGTAGCCTTTAAGCAATCCCCTTGGTATTCTGATACCTGTTATGTGTTGCAAAACCTATGTGCTCCCCCAGGACTGTCTAGAACTAAGAGTAGGTTTGTCAAAATGAAAGCCTCAAAATTCTGTGTCATGGAAGAAAATCTGCTTTGGAGAAACCATGAGGGCATCTTGTTAAATTGTCTGATTGAAGGTGAAGCCAACAAGATCATGAAAGAATTTCACGCAGGAGAGTGTGGTGGGCATCTTTACTGGAAATCCACTGTAAACAAAATACTAAGAGCTGGATATTACTGGCCCACTCTCTTTTCTGATGTCAAGAGATTTACCAGTACATGTCACAAATGTCAAGTGTTTGAGGGAAAGAGACAACTGCTGCCTCTACCCCTAAGGCCTATTGCAACAGAGAAACCATTTCAGCAATGGGGCTTGGATTTCATTGGTGAAATCAATCCCTCCTCTTCAGGCCAGCACAGGTGGATTCTGACAGCAACAGATTACTTTACAAAGTGGATTGAAGCAATCCCATGTAGACATGCAAATGACTCTACCATCATACAATTCCTGGAGACAAACATTCTGGCTAGATTTGGATGCCCTGACAAAATAATAACAGATAATGCTGCTGCCTTTAGATCTAAAAAAATGGTCAATTTCTGTCATAAATTTCATATTACTTTGGGCCACTCTACTGCATATTATCCCCAAGGAAATGGCCTGGCAGAATCCTCAAACAAAAGTTTGGTAAATATGATCAAGAAAATATTAGAGGAGAACAAGAAAAATTGGCACAAGAAACTAGTCAATTCATTATGGGCAGATAGATTAACAACCAAAAGATCAATTGGGGTCAGCCCATATGAGTTAGTCTATGGTTTAGAGGCTAAATTACCTTCATCATTAGGAATCCCTACTATGAAGATACTCCAGGAGTGCCAAGCTGAGCCAAATGACATGCAAAGAAGGATCAATCAGATTATATGTTTGCAGCAAACCAGAGAGGAAGTTTATAACAGAGTCCAAATTTTACAAGAAAAGCTAAAAAAGGCATTTGACAGAAGGACTAAAGTAGAGGATTTCAACATAGGTGACAAAGTACTCAAGTGGGATTCAAGGAGAGAAAGCAAGGGTAAGCATGGAAAATTTGACTCCCTGTGGAGAGGACCATTCCTAATACAAGCAGTACAAGGAAATAATACCTATTTTCTGCAAAATCTGGACAAAACTGACTTAGAGGAAGGGCCTGTCAATGGCAGGATGCTCAAGCACTATTTTGACTACCCTCCATGAATAGAGCTGACCTGTTTTTGTACATAGTTTGTTGTATATAATGTGGTATATATTGTTGTTTTGAGGCATGAAAATAAGATCATTTTTGAGAGGCATTGCAAATAAGGAATAGGATGGAAAGACATTCTGTGTTTCAGTACATCATATATTTTGAGAAATCCAGGGTGATAAAGCTCCAAAGTTTCAAAGTAATAGCTCAAAGGCCTAGGCATACTGACTTGCTGTTCTTGGCCTTTCAGGAGGAAAGACCATCCCCATGTGGAGCCACTGTTGGATACCTATACCAATAGGTTTCATATTTCATGATTGGATATCAAAGGTCCAAATATGCTCTACTTTGATAAATGCAAAGATCCCATATTTCCCTAACAAGACAATGTCTGCCTCAGTTTTGATGAGAACTCAATTTTGATGGGTGGTCCAACAGTCTAAACTGGATCATGCCATGTTTTCAATTTCCATGTTGTAGAATAGAGAATGAAATCTGTCCAAACTATTTAAACTTGGCAGATCAGTAACTAGGTAGAGAAGCTAAGGTTCCCAACTGCTTAATCTGGGACCTTGGAAGGAATAAGGGTTGCATTAGATAGGGAATGAAAGCAAAAAAGCCAATGAAAAGAAAAGGCATTCAGAGGGTTTGCAAGTCCAAGTGCACCCTCCAAGAAGGAATAAAAAATGTTAGGTGAACTAGTTGGGTAGGTAGATGGGGTTGCAGAAAAGTTATCTCTTTCAAAGACCAAAGTTGTTGAAACATCTACAAGAAAAGAAACACACTGGAGCATGACTAACTCCCTTGTTTTCATTTGTATACTACTCCTTACTAACACCCCTTCATCTACTGGTTTATGCAGCAAACTCAAAAGTTTTGTCATGATGCTAATGGCCTTCAAAAGCCACATTTTTTGTGTAAAAATCTTTTCATTTTCATCTACTTTTGATTCCAAGTTATTTTCAAAGAAAACTTAGTTGAATCAGCCCTCACTCATGTCTCTTCCATATTAACAACTAACTCTACTATTTAGCTCCTTATACCCCTTTATCCCTAGTATTATAAACACCATGGTGTATAAACCCCACAATGCATAAATATCCCCTCCTTGGCACTATAGCCATAATATTCTCTCCCTGGGACTTGATTTGACACCTGGTCAAGGTCGAGAACCCATGACTCACCTTTTGCTCCACCTCAAACCAGTTACCCTACCCAAAAGTTCCATTTAACCTTGATAAAACCTTGAAAAACCTTTAAAGACCATAAAAATCACTCAAAGGGCGGAGAACATTATAAAATCATCCTTCCCCCGCTTTATCCTAATGGTCGGGGGGTTATTTACCCTTTCATGTTGCATAAAACCCATTTGACCCTTTGTCTATAGTTTGCGCCTTCATAAATATTTTTGCCCGAAACTTTATACAAAACCCGCAAATTGCTTGTATTTCGAAGGTTGGCGGACCGAAATATTTTGGTAAAAGAAACCTTTGAAAATTCTCCAAAGAAAGCAATTGGCGCGTGGAGGGTCCCGCAGCCACGTTTGCAAAGAAAAAATCATTGTTTATTTCCCGCCCAGGAACAGTTACAAATCGTGCAGATTGCCCGCCCGATGACCGTCAGATGGCGCCGGGTCTAGATCTACGGCTGACGTTGATTTCGGGCAATCCCGACGTCCGCAGGTTAACCAAAGGAGGAATTACAATTCGCGCAAGTTGGGCGCCCGACAACCGTTGGATCGCGAGCCTCCAGATCGACGGCGCATATGGATATCGGAGCACCCTACGTGTCTGACAAATACCTTCCGATATCTGTCAGATGCTTGCGTCAGGCCAGCATCACGCTAGGACACGTGTCATTCCCTGATTGCATCGGAGCAACGCCTGACAATCCGTTCATCGTACAGGGCCTGTTCCGATATCGCGACACCTGTCCCGCCCACGTCCTCGCCCTGCCGCCGTGCACGTCACCGCCACATCCGCTCACCTCATCCCTCATTCGTCCACCTGGCCACCACCTCATCGCCCCCGTGGACCAGTCGTTGACCGCCACGTCACCCGATGACGTCCTGCTGACATCATCCAACCCGGTCCCCCATGATGACGTCATGTTGACGTCATCCAAAAAGCGCGCCAATAAAGCCAAAAAGCCATATTTTCGCTGTTTTTCGCGATTTTTTCATATTTTCCGGAAATTCGTTGTTAATCTGTCTGCATGCAATCTACGACGCTTTCGACCAGCCAGCCTGCAACCAAATTTTAAAGAGCCCGGCGCGCAAACCCAGCTGCATTCTTCTCTCCACGCCACTGTTTAACAGGTATTTGAGCCTCGACCTCCTGTGAACTGGTTTTTCTAAAAATTGCTTGTAAAAACCACTGTAAAAGCCATTTAAGTTGAGAATTTCACCGTTGAACCAAGTGCACCCTACTCTATTTGACCAGTTAAAGTTAAAACACAGCGTCGGGGACCCCGAATTGACTGTAATTCTTGTTAAAAAACCTACCCTGTTCACGCAACCGTGAACTCCCTGAATTGCTCCCAAACTTACAAGGGAGGTTTTCCTGCTATTGAAAGCCCCTCCTAAAAGGCCAGCATTGTTAACCTTCACTGCGCAGCTACCCAGTCAACCTTGGTCCCCCTCGGTTGCACTCTTGCAAACCGCATATCCAGCCTTTCAGAGGTTACTTGAGTCAAAAATGGATACCCCTGCAGTCCTTAATGTCACCCCTCTGAATGCTCCACAGAGAGAGCTAGATTGGCAAGACTTTGCTAATCTAGATTATCAAATATCAGAAGACTCCAGAATGGGATGCACCTACCACATTCACCTGCTAAATGAGTTCAGGGCTAGGCATAGATATGGGACAGATATCCTAGGAATTTGGGAGTCTTCTCTGCCAACCTTCAAAATGCCTCGAGTCAAGCAATTCCCTGACCTCATCTATCTATGTGCCAGCTGTTATGATCCATCACAGAGAGCAGTATTGAACCCCAAGGGTGAAGTGGTATTTTATACCACCCCTCAGGCTATCAGGGATATGGTGCAGTTTAAGACTCACAAGAAATTGGTCCCTTTATCCCTGCTGGACTTAATCAACCAAGGGGCCAGACTACTTACAGAGGCAGAGATCCTCAAAATAAATCAATTATTTGTTAAGAAGTCAGACAAAGTGTTGCATCCTCCCATCTTTGATGGATACCTGAATCAACTTGGGCTAGATTTGGCTCACATGATAAGCTCAATTCTGGGATATAAATCAACGGAGTATTTAGATGAAACTGTGCTAGTTATGATGTCAATGTTTTCCCCTGGCAAGGCCCCTATCTGCTATAACTATGCTACATACATTTCTGACAAAATACATGAACAGTTCCTGCACTTGCCCAGAGAGAGGGTGTTCAAATACACCTCATATATTTATCACCTCATCCTCTATCACCAACATGAGAAATTCTCTTTTGAGATCAAGAGAAATGATGCTGCAGGAAACCCAAGATCAGTGGTGTACTGGAGCTCCATCTTCCATGCACACTCACCCTACACTTACTGTGAGTTTATAGATTTGTTCATCCATCCGGCCATGTCTCTGTTTATGACAGAACCTCCTCCCAGACTCACTGATGAAATGAAGAGGATACTGCAACTATCCATAGCCTATGGCATAGGAGACTGGTATTTCTACCAGCATCACATAGTGATCAGGATATATGGTTGTGAGCTGAGACCATTCAGGCTGCCCAGGTTTGTGCCCATGAGACTCTTTGCCCTGGAGTACTTTAGACAGTTCGGCAATGCCGATCAAATCCATTTTGCAGGGAAAGGAAAGAAGGCTCAACTCAAAGTCAAAAACCAGTTGGGCCATTTTGTCCTAAACAAAAGAGAAGGGTGGATGGAGGCAGAAAGAATATTGGAAAGCATGGGCCTGACACAAAGCTTCCTTTGGAAACCATATGACACCAATGGCTTCATATCCAAGAGGAGACTAAAATATAAACTCTCCAGCTATGAGCATGATAGCATGCTCCTAATATCAAGACATGCAAACCTGGACAAATGGAAGAAAAATACTTTGATAGAGCCTGTATCTCAGGAAGAGTTAGTAGAAAGAGCCAAAAGACATTTGCTTAAGATGGCTGACTTGGAATGTCTTTCACAGGTTCCTGCCCTACCAAGTGCTCATACCATAGTGCAAGCTTCCTCATCTGCAACACCACAAGAAGCAGCACAAACTCCAAATCCAGGGCAGGACAAAGGCAAAGAAAAAGTAATGGAAGAGGCAGAGGGCCAACAGGACCAGCAGATCCAAGAGGGCCAACAGGGCCAGCAAGAGCAACAGCAGCAAGAAATTGGTCAACATAACCAAGAAAAACAAGGGGGAGAAGGCCAGGGAGCCACCCAAGAAAAGATAACTAGCATGGCTCCTCCTAGACAGGACTCTAAGATAGACTCCTCGGTCCTCCAAACCCCTCAGAGGGAGGACATCAGCAGGAAAAGGGAGAGGGAGACCCCTCTCACAGAAGGTCAAGATAAAAGGCAAAGGCTGAATCCACTTTCAGAAGAAGAAATGCATAGCTTTGAGGCCTCTGCCAGCTCAATGCAGCAAGAGCAGGACAGGACAGCGCTTGGGGAGGTCAGCTCCTCAGGGCAAAACAAGGACACAGCTGCAGGCATCAAGGAGCAGTTTAAGGATGCCAAATGGAGAAGTGAGCCAATCAAGATCAAGCTATACAACTATTTATTGAACATGGCTCCCTCAAATCAACAAAGGCTCATGGCTGCCTATGATGTGCAAGAGAGCAAATTGACTATGAGTCATTTTACTCCTACAGTGCAGCGACCTCAATCACCTGCCGATTATATAAGGACAAACCTAGAAGTCCTGGCAAAATACATCCACCCTATGAACCAGATCGAGCTTCACAAGCAAACGGGTGAGATGGTCTATGCCACCTTGGCAGACAAGACCTTGATAAACTATAAGCTGCAAAATAGTTTGAATAACACAGCAGCACAGCTTGAGTTGGAGAGGGCATCCTCTCAAGCCAAAGACAATAGAATCAAAGCACTGGAAGACATTATCATAGAGTTTGGACATGATCCCAATGATGTTAAGGCCATACATGAGGTCCTTAAACTAAGGGATGCAGATGTAGCAGCAATTAAGAAGAAGATGAAAATCCCCCCAACGCTACATCCTCAAACAGATGAAGTGGCCCAACAGAGAAGAGAAAAGGATGTCACTGCACTTTTGATGAGCTTATATAAAGAACTGGTTGACACCCAACAGAAGCTACAGGATACAGAGACTACCTTAGAAGCAGCTCTACAAAGGAAGGAAATAGGGCAGTCTTCCAAAACCTCTACAGATACAATAAACATTGAGGAGACCCCTAAGGAACAAATCCCTCCAAAGCAGCAAGCAACAGAAACAGCTCCACCTACAACAGAGCCAACAACAACAGAGCCAGCCACTGCAACGCCACAGACAGAGCAGACAGAGAGCCTAGATATGCAAAAACTAAGGCAAGAGCTCCAAGTGCTAGAGGCTCAAATGACAGAGCTCAATCAGGCCAAGGAAAGCTTAGCAAAGGTGAATGAGAGATATGACAAGTCTAAACAAAATATAGCTGAGAGGGAAAGGGAAGTAAAAGCCCTAAAGAAGAAAATTGCAGAGCTGGAAAAGCAGCTCAATTTTGAGGCAGTAACAGCAGAGATCAAGCAAGTGATATGGACTGCCATTGGACAATCAATCACTAACCAATGGGAGTACATTGATGCTATACATGAGCAGATAGGACTCCTGGGCAGGGCAAGAAGGGAACAGCAAAGAGCTAGAAACTCCCTAGGCAACATGGCAGACCTTGCCCCAAAGATGATTGAGGTCCTTAATTATAGGACTGGTTCTCAACTAATAAAAATGGGAATTGCAAATAGGACAGAAACAATTTCCATAATCAAAAGAACCACAACGATGAAGAACCTGATTCAAACACTGGACAGAAAGATACATGATATACAAGCAGATATAAATAAGTTCCAGAAAAGGTTCACAGCCCTGGTAGACAGAGGACTTCCCAATGTGGTGGAATCAGGGAACCTGCTCTCCCATGAAAAATACATCAAAAGGGTAAGCAGTTTTGCAGCAATTCAAATTGCTGAGGCTCCTGGGTCATCTTCAGCAGGCCCACTAACAGGACAGGCTTTGTTTGAAAAGTTAGATAATTTATTTTTTATTAAAAATGAAGTAGCACATTTATTTGATGAGCCTCCTCATTTCTACAAATACACAGAAGCTGATGAGACCTTAGGGTCAATTTTGAGGCATCAGCTGCCCCCTCAAGACACATGGCAGGATTTAATAAAGCTTCTTTTGAACCAAAGCTAAGGAATTAAATATTTTGTCAGCAATACAGTCCATAATTGCATCTACAGGTGGACAAAGCCATGATAGCAAGCATAAAGACGCTGAGCCAACTCATCACAGGTACTCGGCATCAACAGCAGCATCAGCAGGTACAGGTGGCAGGGACAAGAAGATACAAAAAGCAGAGTCACAAAGCTCTTCAAAGCTATATTTATGATAAAGCCGCGCAGTTAACTCCGCAGTGCCCAAAAGTCAAAAATTCTATCCTGACAGGAGTTTAAGGCCTTTAAGAGGCATTTATGCTTGCAATAACTTCTCATCTACTCTCTCTATACTAATGTAAGAGATATTTTCCTCTCAGATGACTCCATACCTGAGATATTTTTGTATGTAACCTCTATATATTCCCCCTCGCGTTTGTTTAGAGGGGTTGGACTCCGGATGTAAGAAATTCTCCTGATATCTTCTTTGTAATTCTGATATTGTAAACTCTCAGAACAGTTCAATACAAAAGGCAGTGGGATTTCTTCAAAGATGTTTGTCTCTTGATCTGTGGATGGTGTGTGGCTCAAAGTGGCAGGATTCCTGTGCATTGCATGGTTCAATAAGTTTTCTCATGACTCTTTATTTCACCTGTGTTTCCTGTTATTTCATATGTATCTCATGTTTTCTATACATTTGTAAAGCCAGATAGTGAGGAAAAAGAATAGTCTCAGGATTTGGTCATTCACTACCCTGAGCTCAATCTAAACTATCTTATATGTTTTTCTTCTGATAAAGTATTTAAAGCGTAATTCTTAACTGCTACCTTTAATACTATGTTATCACTGTGTATCGTTGTTTAAGGAATTCAAGTGATTGCTCCTAGATAACAAGCCCCTTTCACAATATACAGCTTAAGTAAAGAACTCTTAATTGCTCTCTGCTGGTTTTCTTCACCTCACTCTCACTATTTACAGTTTGTTTCATGAAATGCACACAGGCCCTGTAGCTTTTCCCCTCACCAAAATCAAGATTTCAAGAGAAAACAGTCCTAGACCCCATTGCCCAATGGATTAATCTTGCCTGCTGATATACTTTAAAGAAAACAGAAGCATCCTCCCAACCGAACATACAAACAACCAAAAAACACATCTCATAACTAGCCTAAAACCCTCACTGAAAACAGTGACACAACTAACAGAGAGAGCCCTCTCTGACTACAGCTTCGCTAGAAGCTGTAGCCCAAAGATTGGTTAGTGGTTACCCCGGCCGTATTCTCTTAGGAGTCAAAGAGAACAACCTGGGTGTTAACAATATGAATGTTTATTTACAAAAAAGTAATCATCGTTTAAAATTTAATTAAATGATAATTAAAAATTAATCTAATTTTGGTGCATTTACACTAAAAGTATTTATTTATCTAATTCACTATTTATCCTATTCTACTACAACCTTAGCTAAATTTTGAGCATATTAGGCCATTAATTTATCCTATTCTATCATATATTCTAGTGTTCGACCAAGATTAAAGAGTTTGGTAAACTTATTCACTAATCTAAAACACAAATTTAATGATTTGATCAAGATTACACAGTTTGATCCAAATCATAAGAAAAGGTTGTTGCATATAAACAAGGTACACACAAACCTTTATTTATTACAAATACAATTTATTTTTATGAAGTGGCATTGAAACAGGAACACTTATACAAATTTTGATTTTCTTTTAATGGGATTTTATTTCATCTCTTTTTTTTATTTTCTATTTTTTCATATTTCCATTTTTTCCTTTATTTTTTATACCCTCTTTTATAAATAAAAACTAACTTATCAAAAATAAAGCATGTTACAACATCATCTCGAACTGGGGACTGCTTCCTCTTGCAGGTTGTAGAGAACTTGCAGATCCATGTGCCTTCTTCTCATGCTAATGGGGTATCTGTTGAAACAAATACACACTGCATGTAAAATATACTCTCTGATATAATACAATGATGAATGAGTAGAAACCTCTCAATATTGAATGTAGTGCTTCAAGTATTTCCCATCGACAGGCAATGAGGAATACTCTCCCTCCAAATTCTGCAGGATGAAAGTGTTATTACCCTTAACCTCAGCAATTCTAAAAGGTCCCAACTAGAGGTTGTCAAACTTGCCATGTTTCCCTTTGTCTTCTTTTCTAGCATCCCATATTCCAAATCACCTTCCTTGAAATTTCTTTCCCTAGCTTTCCTACCAAACAAGCTTGTCATTTTACTCTGATATTTCTTAAGCTTGTAATGGACTTCATCTCTATCCTCATTTAGTTCTATGACCTTATTTATTCTTCAGGAGAAGTCATCAGGCTCTTCATTTGTCTCTTGCAAAAACTTCATGACATGAAAAGCTAAATGTGTGGGAAATCTAATTTCTTTACCATAAACGAGTTGAAAATGGGATTTACCTATTGATCTTTTAGCTGAAATCATGTTGGCCCAAACTGCATAAATGAGATGACTGTCCCAACTCCTTTTATGATCCTCCAATGTTTTCTTTATAATTTGAACCAAACTTTTATTTGAGGACTCTTCCAGTCCATTTCCCTATGGATAGTATGGAGTATAATGATGCAACAAGTTCTGATATTTATCACAGAACTCAATCATCTTAGTGCTACTAAATGTTGTTGCATTGTTTGTCACTATTTCCTTGGGGCATCCAAATCTAGACAATATGTATTCTTCAATAAACTTGATAACAACAGTATCAATTGCATTTTTTACTGGAATGGCTTCTACCCATTTGGTAAAGTAATCTATAGTAGTAAATATCCATCTGTGTTAACTACTTGATGGAGGATGAATTTCACCAATGAAATCCAATCCCCATTTAAGGAATGGTGCTTGGACTAGTAATGGAACCAAGGGAAGAGTTGCTAATATTTGCTTTCCAGCAAACATTTGACACTATGTACATCTCCTAACCTTTGCTCCCACCTATGCAAATAGAGTAGGCCAATAAAACCCTGCCCTTAAGATCTTGTATATTGTAGCCCTCCAAGCATAGTGCCCTCCACAAATTCTTGCATGAAATTGATCAATGATCCCTTCTGTCTCGTTTTCTGTTAAGGATTTTAAGAGGATCCTTCCAATACATATTTTCATTTAAAATATAGTACTTTACAGCCTTCAAATTCATTCTTTTACATTGATTTTTGTTGAATTCGAGTGGAGATTCAAATTCTCTACGAAAATTCACAATATCAAAGTACCAATCTGATAATAAAAAAGAATCATCTATGTGAATCAAAATTGATTGATCTGATGTAGAAGGTTCTTGTGGATTCTCCTGTGTTGGGACTTTAGAAGGTTCTTGTGGATTATTCTCAGTTGGTCTCTCATAAGGTTCTTGTGGATTCTCCTGTGTGGGGGTTGTAGAAGGTCCTTATGTATTCTTCTCAGCTGAGATTTCAAATATAGAATTTATTCCTAAGATTTTGTAATTGGACTCAGCAAGGAGCTTATCCATGCCTTGACCTTTTACCAGCTTGGTAGTCTTTATGATGAGATCATAATCTAAAATATTAGTTATCCATCTCCCTCTCTTTCCATCAGCATCAGAATGAGTTAAAACAATTTTGATAGCACTATTGGGTACATAGGAAATAATAGAAGAGTGGAGGAGATAGATTCTAAAGGATTTTAGAGATTAAACTAAAGAATAGGCTTGCTTTTCAATAATTCCATACTTTAGCTCAGCATCCCTCATTACTTTACTAAAATGCAATGGATTTGTTATCTCCATATTTATTCTTTTGCAAAAGAACAACAACTAAGGTAGTTTCAAAAGCAAAATAAAATACACTAAAAGGTTCAGAGTAATCTGGAATGGCTATGATGGGGGCTTCTACAATGGCCTTTTTAATCTGATCAAATGCATACCTAGCAGGAATAGTCCATTTAACTTCATGGTTCTTTTTCAGCATATCAGTGATGTCCTTAACTATTTTAGCATAATTAGGGATAAACCTTCTTAGAAAATTATTTTTCCCAATGAAAGCTTGAAATTCCTTCTTATTCCTTGGTAGTATGAGTGCCTAAATTGTTGAGACTCTTTTAGGATTAATGACTACTCCATCTTTAGAAATGATGTGGCCAAGAAATTTTCCTTCTTGGAGTGTAACAAATGATTCTTGGGACTAAGAGAAATCCCAAATTTTCTGCATTTGTCAAAAACCTTTCTCAAATGCTTTAAATGCTTTCATCGTAATTGGAAAAAACAGTTAAATCATCTAAATAAATAACAAAAAATTTGTTGGTCTTACCTGCAAATTCTAGGTCCATAGCACGTTTAAATGTAGCTCGAGCATTAATTAACCCAAAAGGAAATTGGGAATACATGAATGTGCCCCAAAGAGTTGTGAATGCAATTTTTTCTCTATCCTCTGGACTAACCATAATCTGATTATATCCAGAAAAACCATCTAACGTGGAAATTATATGGGATCCTGAAACTTTCTAAAGTAATTGGTCCATCTTAGGTAATGGATAATTATCTTTCGGGGAATATTTATTCAAATTCCTAAAATCCACACATAATCTAATTTCACCATTTCTTTTTCTCATTGGAACTTGATTAGATACCCAATCATAATATCCCGATGGAAGAATTATTTTAGCATCAAGTAGCTTCTTAAGTTCTTTTTCAATAACAAGAAGAAGGACATGATTAATTCTCCTCAATTTTTGTTTGAAAGGTTTTGCCTCTAGTTTTAATGGAATTTTAAGTTCAATAAGAGATGTATCATATGTTTTGAAGTCATTATAATACGATGCAAAAACATCTTTGTAGGCTTTAAGGGGAGCTAAATATTTATCTTTGGCTTCCATTGACAGGGATGCAAAATTTTTAACATTTCTGATCTCTTCAGAACTTTTAATGTTATAAATTTCAATATTTTCCTCATGTGAATTAGATAGTGGATTTTTGGGGACATCATTATGATCAAAGAGCTTCTCAAGAAGGATTAACCCTTTTGGAATAAAATTGTTAGATAATTGGATAATGCTATGATCAGAAATTAGAGTCAAATTATGGTGTTTGATTTTTGATGTCAACTTCAAGATTATCAAGTTGTTCTTCTTCAACTTGTAGGTTTGAGAGTTCATCAATGACTTGCAAAAAGGATTTTAGTTGCTCGTCATCATCAAAGATTTTCCATTTCTTAATATTTTCAGGAATAGATGGTCTATATTTGACTTGAATTTGATACTAGACAAGCGTTTTATCTTGAACTTTAAAAGAACTTGCAGAAACAACCAAGGAATATGCATGCATGTTTTGATATTTAGGAATAGCAGTAATATTGAATGCTAAAAATAAATTTTCAATTGAATCTCAAATCTCATTCCTATAAGATCTTAGTCTAGGGTGCTTAGTTTGACGCTGATTCCTAACTTGTTTCACAATAAGTTAAAAATCATTGTATGCACTTAAATTCTGCACCTTAAGACTTCTTGCTAACTCCAATCCAAGCATAAAATCTTCATACTCTGCTACATTATTAGTTACATTTAATTCATGTTTATATGATTGGGTAATGTTTTATTTATCTCATGAAATTAATACAATTCCAGCTCCTGCTCCTTCCTTTGAGCAAGAACCATCAAAGTACAATTTCAAAATATCAGTTTCAATGGTTTTAGGTTTGTCAACGATGTTTTCAATAGTAAGTTGATTATTTTGTGAATTATTAGCTGATAATTCAAAAACACCCAAATTCTTGGTCAACAACATAGATAGGATGATTCCTAGCTTGATCATATTTACAACAATATTCATAAATATAACTTCTATGTATAACCTAAGATGCTTAGCCCCATATACCAGAATAGTGGCATAAGATATATCCATTTGTAGGCTTCCTCGTCATTTGGCATAGAAAAATCTTTTTAAAAGCATTCCAAATTTGGGAGGGATGTCAGTGACTACAATGTCAAAAACCACACTTTTGACAGGGACCTGAACTAAGGTAACCACCAAATCTTTAATAAGTCCAAGACAGGGTACTTTCTTAGAGTCAAAAGTGTAAAGATCATGGTAAGTTCCAGTGACTTCTAATTGCAGCTGGTCCATGATTACTTTAGGCATCAGATTATGGGAATCCCTAGAATCTAACATAAAATTATATAAAAGGAAATCATGAATTTTCAGAGACATAAAAAGGTGGTACATTCTCATCTATAATGTCATAGATAGGACCAAAAACTACTAAGGGTTGTATGTCTTGTAGGCTTATCACATCCCCTTCAGCATCCACACTGGATGATTGAATCCATTTAGAAACTTGGTTCTTATACCCTGGATTTTTTTACAGTTCAGCTAGTGGAATTGGTATTTTAACTCTTTCCAGTTCTCTTTCAACATTGAAGGTTATCAATAATTTTTTATAAATTTGGCTTGTTTTAGTTGTTTGATTCAATGGTTGAATGATTGTTGTCTGGTTTTCAGAAAATTTGATCTCAGATTCATTTATAGTGAGACTTTTTGGAGGTCTACCAAGCCCTGACCTAGGTCTTAGATCATATCTCCTATTCAATTTTGCAATTAGGAATTCAGAAAATTCTTGATATTTAGAAATTTGATGGTCTTCTTGATCTTGAGAAGATTGATTTGAAGAGTGAGAAACAATAGCATTATGTATAGATGAATGATATAGATTATTTATATCTTCATAAATTAATGGTCCAATGTCATATGTTTTTTGGTCATCAATCATGAATGGGGGTTGGATCTGTTGATCAAAGTTCAGTCTCTACAAAATTTGAGTTTGAGGAACTCTTCTAAATTCAATTTGTGGTCTAGAAGTAGTTTGTTTTATCATTCTAGGCTTATTTTATATCTTATAAATCATATTAGAAAGGTTTCTAAGTAATGATGTTATCTCATATATCTTTTGATCATCGTTTTTGGTTTTTAAGGAAGAGCCTTCTTCATTAGCTTTCAATTTTCTCTCAGCCTTTTCAGCCTTGGCTTTGAGTTTAGGTGATGTTGATCTATTAGCCTCAACTTCTATAGCATTAGTTTGCATGTACTATAAGGTAGGGGATGTCCTTTCCCTAAGCATGACTGCAAAGTCATCATCAAAGGCTTTGGAAAACCTAACTTTTGTTGTTGTAACTGGAGGTTTACAATCATGAGGTGTCTTATGGTAAATTTTATTATTGTTTATTGAAATCTTCCACTAGTTCTCCATGGTTCCTTTTAAGCACTTAAAACTCTGTAAGATATTAAACTAGATCCTTTATAACGCCCCACTAATTCTTGAATATGGTAGTTAATTCATTCCAAGAATGAATTAAATCAGCTCTCAATTGTCTAAACCAAATCCTAATGTTTCCCTCTAAAGGCTAAACAAATAATCACATATGTACATCCTCATGCTCTATGTTCATATTATCTACAAAATCTAAAAAGGAAGCTAGATGATATTCCGTAGACAAACCATTTTCCCCATTAAACCTGGGTAGGTGTTTCAAATACCCATCAGGAAAGTTGTTGAGCCGGTTGGGAAGATGTAGGGCAACATACCTAGCTCAAATAATAGGTTGAAAGGCCATATTTGAAGATGAAGAAGAATATGATTTAGTAGAAGATGTAGGTGATGATGTAGTGGAGGATGGAGAGTAATATGGTGAAGTAGTAGGTGAATATGGAGGTGTAAAAGTGTGAGGAGGAGGATGGGAAAGTGGAGGATCCCTAAAAGTTTTCAAAAGTGTTTTAATAACTAACTTTTGAACCTATGTTTCAACCTATTCTTTATTTTCAAACAAAGGGTTTGAATATTCAGATAATGTTTCTTCTAGTTGGGCAGAAGTAGAAGGAAATGTATAATGAGTGAGGGGGATAAAATCAATTTGTTTTAGCTCCGGTAAATATACATCTAGTTCTTCCTCTGACTTGGGTGAATCTGAAAATATGTTAGAGAGTTTGTATGATTCCAAAGATTGGACTAAGAGAGCTGATTGTAGATCAAATCCTTTAGATAATATCTCTAAGACCCTAGGTATTAGATCATCTAAATCTAATTGGGATAGAACAGAGCTAAAGGGATCAGAAGCTGAAATATCTTCAAGCTGTAATGGTACAGAAGAAGAAGCAGAAGTTTCAATTCTCCTTCTAAATGAGGACTCTCTCACTAGTCTCTCTGGATTAGATAAAAGAGAAACATTTTGAGAGTTAGAGTGAGGCCTAGTATGTTTTGAATAAGCCAACTTGGTCTTGTGGAGTCACCAGGTGAATGATTTTAACCTATAATTTCTTTATTCGCCTTAAAGAAAAATTCTTAATCGTTATCCCAGGGAAAATAGTCCAATTTTCACCCCCTGACAATGGCACCAGTCTGATGTTGTCCTCTGAGATGACTCTAGGTCATTTATTCATGCTAGAGCATCTAAAATGTTTTGTTTGTTTTTAAATTTTTCGGATGACCATTGTTATGAATAATTTGAAAATAGTTGCTTAAGCCTTAACAGTTACTAAGTTGGACAAAAGGGTTGTTATTTATCTAGCTATAGTTAATTGATTTAAAATGGGTGAATAATAAAATATTGATGAAATATAACTTGCTAAATATTCAGATAGAATATTTGATTGGTTATAACAAAAGAATACAGGCAAGCAACGTTTCCTGTAGAACAAAATATATTTAAACGAATGCATATGGGTGTGAAAATTAATTGATGTAGAGGAGCTTATAATAACATAGAGTCTTATAACCTAGTCCCTAATTTGTGTTTATAACTTCACAGTGGATTTAATATTGACTAATACTCATTATGATCTTACCCAAACCTCTGGATAAAAACTTAAATACATGAAGAAAGGCATAATGAAATAAGCACATAAGAAAAACTTTCTAGGAGGCAAACTATAGAAGGAAAATTCAGAATTCTTTCATTAACTTGAAGTAAATATCCACCTTGGTTACATATTTGTTCTCAAATCTCATCCAAGGGTTCAACCCTTAATAACTCGAAGGAGGAGTTATTTATACAAAAAATTCTTCTAGATATTTTCAAAACAAAAATACAAAAATATTACAAAACTGTAGGAATTACAAAACTGATAAGTGTTGGCACTATTCTTTAGGGATCTATTAATGACGTGGTCCCCAAAAGGTGTTGTCTAGATGCCTTTTTGTTGTTGATGAAATCTATTCGATGACTTCACACAAGTGATCCCATCTGTCTTCACTTGGTATAGAAATATGTACCAATTTCTTGTAAACTTCATCAACCTCAGTGTACTTCTCAAAAGTGGGCTTATTTACAAAAGGGTGTTTAATCTCATGCTTAATTTTCAAGTCAAAATCTAAAGCTTCTAACATTTTTTTTCCTGTAATATGACCATTTATGCCTGCAAAATTTTCTTTATCAATTACTATAGTATAAAGATTTTGGCAGTATTCTTCCAAACTGATCAACCTGTCATTTGGGGCCACTAATCCTGGCAGTCCTATCTGATTTAGTAAATTAAACTTAACATGAAACCTTTGGATAGAAATCTTTAATGTTTGGCACTTAGTCTCTAACTAAGTCATAAGGTTATTTTTCTACAAAACCTTCTTGATCTCCAAAATGGTTTTTGATATGTCCAAAATCTCAATCTTCTCCAACTCGACCCTTGTTTTTTAATTAAGAACTTTGATCATGTTTGTAGCTTCACTTGATTTTTCTTTAAGAATTTGTTTAACTTCATCAATAGGTACCTAACATATGTTTATAAGTTCCTCCTGCTAAAACATGATATGAATGGAGAGCCATACTTCAGTTATGGTCTGACTAATATCGACCCAAATTCTTTACTTAACTTGGGCCAAGGTTTGAGCCATTAATGACTCACTCTGCAACTCTTCTATTCTTCTGGTCAACCTTTGGGTCTTCTACATTTCTTTAACATATAGAGTGTCATTTTTTATCTTCTGAGCTTCCATATTCTTAAATTGCTTATGAAGCCTTTCAATTTCTTGTTTTTGGTGAGTCATCTCCTGTAAGAGTTTGTTCGAATACCCTATCATTGATGTAGATTCTATTGTGGCCGATGTTGATTCCCATACTATTCTAGACACTGTAATAGGAATAGCAATGATGTGAGCTATACCTAACTAAGTAAATTTCTCTTTTTTCTTAAGAAAATTCTCAACTTGCTCCTCCATGGTCTTTATTTGTACATTCTTCTCAATGATCATCTTAAGCATTTCTTCCTTGTGTTGTTCACTTTCTTCTATCTCCTTGGTCTGAGGGTCCTCTATAGAAGGAAGTTTAAGCTACTTCCTCATTGTTGTAATATATGTATTTTTCTTTATGATAATATATTATGTAGCTTTAACATCAGTAGGGTCATATACAATTTTAACCAATAAAATCTTCTTATGATTTGACCCTGTTATCCTTTGCTAAAGATGATACCTTTTCAAACTTCAATTGTGACTGTACATTTGACAAAGCAGTTCTACGTTTTGACAATGCCATATGTTGGCTTAGTGGGGCCTGACCCAAGTTCAGAAGTGATTTAGCCAAGCAAATCCTGGTACTACTGGCCCTTTCGGCAATAGTTCACGGAGCGTGGATTGGGATCTCACTTGAAGTAATATGGGAGGGTTCTAGAACCAGGTTACTACACACTGGGAATGTCTGCTAGGAGTTGATTGGTACGCGGTCCAACCTTCACACTTACTACGCTACGTGCACCAGCAGGCACCCCACGCCCTACGATATTGTCTTTGGGCAATTCTAGCCGCAACACAACCCGTGTTATTTACCCAAGTATTCCTTAATTAGGCTCTGTTAGTTGATTACTTAGATTATTTTCATATATAAGCATTCATACAAGTATTTATCAATTGCGCGTAGCAAATAAACAGAGTAAAATTAATGCATAACATCAAAATACAGATTCAAGAATAGGTTCCCAGGGTAAATTTCTCTTTATTAACTTTCAATCTTAATTACAAACCCAACTCCGCCATGTGCACTTAGCTGCAGACTCTTCTAGGTCTCTACGCACTCAGCTACAGAGCCTCTTCCTACTACTATGACCCAGTACGCTTTAGATCCAACTCTAAACCTAAACCATGCCTCCGCTATTCTCTCTATTATTTCCCTTGTTTACAATTAGAACCTCGCTCTATTTATGCAATCCCATGGTTTGCGACTTCAAGCAAATTTCGTTTACTTTTCCTAGGAAAGGTTCTCCATTAAGTCTGACTAAATGGACCGTGCCTCCATCTGTGAACTCTTTTACCACATATGGTCCCAACCAGTGCATTCTGAATTTTCCCGGAAATTTTTCAAACTTGCTATCATACAATAGAACTAAGTCATTTACCTTGAAGGTGCGCAACTTGATATGGTGGTCATGCTAGGCTTTTTCACATTGCTTTTTTACTTGTTGGAGAAATCTGGCTAGAAATCATTCTTCCTCGAGCTCCTCTAATTACGCAAGCCTCACTTCCAAGGCTTCATGGTCCGACATGCCTGTGAGTGCTACTATTCGTAAACTAGGTACGATGTATTCCATTGGCATGACAACTTCCATGCCATAGACTAGCCGGAAAGGTGTTTGACCCCTCAATTTTTTACACATGGTTCTGTACGCCCACAATACAAAAAGTATGCACAGTTCCCAGTCGTTTCACTGTGCGTTACATACTTTGGTCAGTGCAATCTCCAGTATTTTGTTGAATGCCTCTATTGTCCCATTAACTTGCAGGTGGTACAGTGTACTTTGTTGATGATAGACTTGGAACTCCTCTATGAGCGCATTGATGGTTTCATTCAGGAAGTGTATTCCATAGTCACTCATTAAGATTCTAGGGCAACCAAATCGTGTCAACATGTTGTCGAACAAAAACTTCACAGTCGTGGCAGTCGTGCAGTCCTTTACTAGCTACGGTTCTGCCCATCATGTCAAGTACTCCGTCGCAATGATGATGTAGCTCGCACTCATCTTTCCCAGAGGTTTGATCAGTCCCATGAAGTGGATTGCCCATTTTTCAAACAGTTGTAGTGTCATTTGTAGATTTAGTGGTATCTCGTCCTTTCGTGATGGTTTTCCAGTCCTTTTACATATGTCATAAGCCCGACAGTGTGCTTTCGAATCTTGGTGCAAGGTTGGCCACCATAACCTAGCGCGAAGAATCTTTTGTGCAGTCGTGCTACCTACATAGTTTCCTCCTATAGCACCCCCATGTGCTTCTGTGAGGATCTGACCTTGTTCAAATTCAGGTACATGTCGTCATAATATTTCATCATTTCCCATTTTTTAGAGGTGCCCCGTGATGATAGAAAGTCTGCCACGCACACCACCAATTCCTTCTTCTATTGGACTGAGCATTCCTTCAACACATTCCCTTTGGTCAAAAAATGGATTATATCTTCGAAATGGTCGTCCGCGACGCACACTGCAAAGAGCTATGCATCAGGTAGTCCCTCCTCCAAATATGTTGGCTCTTCGCCTTTCTCAATTTGTGACAAGTGATCTAGCCTTGCATTTAGGTGTCTCAGCTTGATGATGACCTCAAAGTCATATTCTTGAAACAGTAACAGCCATCTGCAAATGTGCCCCCCCAACACAAGCTTGTTCACCAAGTATTTTAATGTGGAGTGATCATTATACATCTTGAAATGTCCGCCAAGTAAACAATGTCAGTATTTTTGGAGCGTGTACACCATTTCTAGCCCTTCGCGCTCAGTAGTAGAGTAGTTCTTTTCAGCTTTGGACAATCTCCGACTCACGAACGTGATCGGGTGATCCACACCTTCTGCACCTTCCTACGTAAGTATGGCTCCCAATGCAATACATGACACATCAACATGTACATGAAACTCCACATCCCATTTCAGGAAGACCAGGATGGGGTCAAATATCAGTTTCTCCTTGAGGACATCCAAGCTTTTCATGCAATCATCATTCCAACAATATGTAGCATCCTTCTTCAATATTTTTTCCATCAGCGTTGTTATTTGGGCATAGGTCTTGATGAATTTCCTATAGTAGCCAGTGTGCCCCAAAGTAGCGTGTAATTGTTTGACACTTCACAGTGCTTCCAGATTCAAAATAACAGCAATCTTCACAAGGTCCACCATTAAGCCTTGTTTGCAGACCACATGGCCCAGCAAGTTTCCAAAGTGAATGAGGAAGGTGCACTTTTTAAGTTTCAGTGCAATCTGGTGTCGGTGGCAAGTATCCAGCATCAAATGTAAGCTTGCTACATGGTGTTTAATTAATCCAAAGACAGTCCAATCATCCAGATAGACCTCCAAGAACTTGTGGATGTATTCTTTGAACGCAGCCACCACTATGCGTGAAAATATCGCTAGCGTGTTCTTCAATCCAAAGGGCATAATGTTGTATTGAAAGCAACCCCATTCTATTACAAAGGTTGTTTTGCTCCAATCTTCTAGTGCGATCTTGATCTGATGGTACCTTGAGAAGCCATCCATGAATGAGTAAGCTTCTTGACCACCAACATTTTCCAATACTTCATCTGTGAATGGTGTTGGGAATGGATCGTGAACACAGGTGTCGTTAAGCTTCTTGAGGTCCATGCATATTCTTATTTCGCCTTTTTGGTTTTTCTCTTGCACTACCATAGGACTCACCCAATCGGATTCTTCCACTGGTTCAATAATTCTGGTTGCAAGCATTTTGTCTAATTCGTCGCGGACCTTTTCTTTATGCTTTGGGTTCAAGCGGTAAGACCGCTACTTAACTGGCTTCGCATCTAACTTCAAAGTGATCTTCATCATCCCTAAGTCACCAATGATCCCTTTTAAGTCCGTGATTTTGGTCGGGAACAAGTCTTGGTATTCGCGAAGTAACTTGGCGACCTTATCTACTGTAGCATCGTCCCAATAGTCCCCAAACTATGCATACTTCGGCTCTGCTTCTGTGCCAATGTTTACCTGCTTTGTTTCTAGCATCGCGGTGATGTCGGGATCCTCAATTGATGGTCCTCAAACCTCATGATTTCCTTCAGTTTCTGGAATATTAATATTTCGAGGGTCATCATCATCCTCCTCCACCTGCATGTTAAAATATTCTAGGGCACTGATTAACTGGGTTGCCCTTACTGGTTGAAGCAATTCCAGTGGCTCATGTGGTATTTTGAAGATGGCGACTTTTACTACTTGCAGCACATCATCAACAGTATCTAACCACCGGTCTTCAAATGTGATTGTTAACAAAAATCCCTCGCGCAAGACATCCCATTCACCCGTACCATGTCGGAGTTTTGTCTTGGTATACCAATTCATGGATATGACATCCAGGGTATGGTAGAATAAGTGTACCCATTCAGGTAGTGGTTCTTTCCTGTAGACCTTGGTCCATTTCACCAGGTACGTGCGTGGGTCATCTCATCCATCGTATTTGTCTTCCAACCGTAGTTGTGGTTTCCCAAATCATAGGTGCATCATCCTTCTGCATCCGTGCCAATCCTCAAAATTTCCTTGATGTGTACCCCACCATCATGCGGGTGTTGTGCATAGTGCCCACTTCAACACATCAAACCATTGTTGTTCTGGTACTGCGCTTTCAAATTTTCTCAGAAATTCATCCACCACTGTCAATCCATCATATGTCGATAGCTCTCTTGCCTCTGTTGTCACACAATGCAATGATCTAACCATCATGTTGCAATTCAACATCATCACTTCGTGCAACCGATTCTGCCATCGTTCTACTTCTTCATCTGAATCCGAAGTGCAAGAGCTTTTGCACTCCCACGAGATCCTCCCAAGATCATCATCATTATCATCGTCGCGCACTGGTTCAGTGTAGCACACTCCTTCAATGGGACTACTATGGTAGTGACTTTTTCTCGAAGATCATTTTTCATTTCTTCAAGTTGATGACTCTATTCATATGGGTGGCCCAGTCTATTCCTAACAATGTGGGATAGGGATTGTTGTCATCGACAATCTCTATTACTTCAAAATCCGCCTGCGCGCTCCTGCCTTCAATATCAACTGTTACCCCTTGCAACCTTCCCATGGGAAAAATATTCTATTGGTTCGCTATTCATAATTGAATAGGGGACCGTTGTAACACGGGCCTGCCCATGCGTTCCCATGTTTGCTTTGGTAATACATTCACGTCCAAAACCAGATCTAGGATTACCTCATCCATTTCATACTCACCAATATGTGCAGTCAACCTCATTTCCTTTCAACACGCAATGCATGCTTCCCCAATTTCCGGACTACACACGGTTCTCCTGACCCCACGCACCTGGTGATTAGTTCTTGTAGTTCTTTAACTACCTTGCTGTCACATACCAGTTTCATGCATGTCTCCGAAAAGGTAGTGAGCATTGAAGGATCCATTCTTGGCTCTGGTTGATCCTTACTACCTGAAGTGGAGGCTTCCATGAAGCTCTTCTTAGCTTCCATGAATGTCTCCTTTGCGTGTTCTAAGTCAAACTCGGGCTCCTTTACAGGTGCCTTGTGAACCCACGTACTTTCCTCTGGTTGCTTCCTTGTATCCTCTCCCATGTTCGTACTACTTCTGAGCATCATGTTTACATTCAGGTCTTCTTCGCGTGGCTCAGACCTTATCATTTGTATATTCTGAGTCGGAGGAGGCTAGAATATCCCTTTTTCTACATCCTTGTGATCAACGTAGGACAATATATTGTTTCATGATCAAATTGAGCACAATACGAATAGGATATCCTTGTCAGGTTGGTACAATCATGGGCATAGTGCCCTGGTCCTCCGCAATTGTAACAAATTAATTGTTCACGGCCCCTTCCCGGTCCCATTCCAACTCGTCCTTGACCTCGCCCCTAAAATATAGTGTGCTCCATCCCCGCATCTAGGTCGAGGGCTCACATTTCAGTCTGCATCCTATAAGCAGGGGTGCGATCCATCATTAGCTCATAACTGTGACAAGTGCGCTCATCGTGGCCTACCAACCTGCAGAAATTACCAAACAATTGTTGGGGTGTCTGTGTATATTTCTGCAACAAATGAAAATTTTCCATCATGTGTTTTCCTCCTATCTGACAAAACGTGAACCATAAATCAGGGGCCACACTCGGCCCTGTTTGTGCCTCCGGTCTCAACAGCATTGGCCCTCCTCCTGCAAAGTAGTTCGTGAACACTGGACAATGATCCTTGTCATGGCCCTGGCCTTTGCATTTTATGCACCATACTTCCTCATGCGCCTCTAGTCATGGTGCCCTATCCTACTTCAAACTTTGCATTTCCAAACACATATTTTGTAGCTGCACATGGATTTTTTGAACTCCCAACCCAGGGTCTTGTATCGGGGTCTCATGTAATCTCATTTCCATTTCCAATGCTTCGGCATGGGTGGAAAGTTTCTATTGTGATAGCGTCGTCCTCAAGTGCAGTGTTAGTGATGTTACAAACCATACGTGATGTTGTCCATCTGTCAACGTCATATTGGCTTCACAGATCATACTCTTCAGCCATTGATCTAGATCCCAGGGAGTCTCACCCAGGAGCATCGCGATTTCTTTAAACTCGATGATTGATTGTGTTTCTGATTTTGGCCTGCTAAATTCCTTGTTCAGTGCATTCTATATTTATGCTATCCCTACGTTTGGGTGGTCGTTAGAGTGCTTGATATACCATGTTAATGTGAGATCTTGAAGCATGCTAACCAATGTAGCCTTCTTAATATTTTCATCTGTGACACCTTGTGCTTCCCATATTGCTCTTACCACGAACCAGAATTAGTCTTGATCTCCATTCCCTACCCCTCTGAATACTGGTATTTTGATCACACTCGCCATACTGCACTGTGGAGGTGGTGAAGGTGGAGTGGGTGGAGATGGAGGTGAGGGAGGGAGTGTGGCTGGAGGTGGTAACTGTGGAATGCACTGCTTTATCAAACTGATCGGGCTTCTTAGAGAGACCTTAGAGAACTCTTCCTCGCTCTCTTGCGAGGGTGAAATTAAGGGACTGTTTCCTAATTCTTCACTACTTTTGTAAATCTTTCTGCTCCGCGTAGTCCCAAACATTAATGTATTCACATTACCCTTTTTTCACACAATAGCATCTTAATCCAAGTATTCAAAAATTTAATATACTTACCTTGTGGTCCTTTGGGAAAGCATCGTTCTATCTCGATGTAGCTCATGGTCGTGTCTACCGCAACTTAGTGATAAATCCCCCTATTATCTGGTCGAGGCAAGAGTCCATAGCTCACGCGATCTTATCTTCTGATGCTTCTAGTCTATGCACTAATTCTGGAGTCCACACTATTGGTTGGTCGAGCCTACACCTTCCCTAGTTGTTGGCTAACTTCATGATCCACTCATACAGCTCAGAAGAAAAGGATGTAAAGAAAATCTTCTGGATTTCTGTATACACGTAGTGCTCCAACCACTTTTCCTTAGATACTTGTGGAGTTTTGTTTTCCTGTGTCGTGAACTCGTGAATCTTCTTGTCCAACCACTCCTCAATTTCCTTCTTTGTTGGGTTCCAATGGCACGACATCAGACATCCCTTATGCAAATCCCAGTCCTGGCAATGAAACCATTTTTTGGCTTAGTGGGGTCTGACCCAGGTTTAAAAGTGATTTAGCCAAGCAAATCCTGGTACTGCTGGCCCTTTCAGCAACAGTCTGCGAAGTGCGGACTGAGGTCTCACCTGAAGTAGTATGGGAGGGTGCTAGAACCAGGTTTCTGCACCCTGGGGATGTCTGATAGGAGGTGATTGGTACATGGTCCAACCTTTTCACTTACTACACTACGTGCACCAGTGGGCACCCCATGCCCTACGATACTATCCTCATGCAGTTCTAGCCGCAGTGCGACCCATGTTATTTACCCAAGTCTTCCTTAATTAGGATTTGTTAGCTGATTACTTAGACTATTTTCAAATATAAGCATTCATACTGTATTTATCAATTGCGTGCAGTAAATAAACAAAGTAAAAGTAATGCATAACATCAAAATATGCATTCAAGAACAGGTGAACAAGGTAAACTTCTCTTTATTAACTTTCAATCCCAATTAGAGACCTGACTCCGCCCTACACAATCAGTTGCAGAGCCTCTTCCTACTACTATGACCCAATACGCTTCAGATCCAACTCTAACCCTAAACCATGCCTTTGTTATTCTCTCTATTATTTCCCTTCTTTACACTTAGTGGCTCGCTCTATTTATACAATCCCATGGTCCATGGACCATGGGTAGATCAACACAACTTGACATTAAATTACAATATTCTCGGGCAGACAGCCCTATGACTCATCATAGACTTCGCGCTCCGTGCCCGCAATTCGTGGATTCTTACAATCTAATTGACCAAAACTTGGGCTTTGAGCCCCAAAAACATGTTGTGGGGGATCCCATGCCCAACACCATAGTAGTATTGGTCATGGTAGAGAAAAAAAATTCACCAGACTTCCTCTGCATGTCCATTTGATCAATTGGGTATATCTGATTAGCATCAAAAGAAAATATAGTCTTCTTGTAATTAGAAGAAGCCTTGCGAAAAGGAACTTGGGCCTATAGGAAATTCATTTTCATTCTACCCTTTTCACTGTCAAAAGGTGTCAACAACCTGTGTCATGAAGTAGAAGTATGCTTCCAAAATTGTGCATAAACATTTTCCTTTAAGGCTTCATTCTTCTGCTTAATTTCAAGGAAATTAGTGAGGATGTTTAGCTCCTTTATTTCACTTGCTCTTACAGATTGAGTGATTTCTAACAAATTTGGTGAAGCTAAAGAAGGAGATGGAGTAGTGATTACAGGTTCTTCTGTCCCTATGGAAACCTAAGAATCATCCAAATTGATGATGATAGGCTTGTTCTAACCCTGAGTAGTAGTAGTTCCTTTGGCGTCAATCCTTGATTTCGTCTGATAATGAATGAATTCCTTTTCCCCAACTGTTGATGATGAAGATCCTTCTCTGGGCCTCTTGTCCTGCTTGGTGTGAGAAGCAGGAGTCTGAAGAGTAGAAGGAGGTAAAACCTGCTCTTCTGCTTCTTGAAGTGTATTCTCCTCCCAATGTTCTTGATTTCTATACTTCTCAATCTCTTGTCTTGATGTATGATTGGAAGGTGTGGTTTTGAGTTCCACCCTTAAGTTTGAAATAATACTGAATGAGTCATAAGACCTGGTGAAGCTCGGTTGAAAACCCATCTGTTTGAGGATTGCATCTGTTTCTAAACCTGTTGATCTAGTATTACAAATGAATTATCCTACCTGTGACTTTATCTGAACTCAGACTTCCTCTTCCCTAAAGTAAAATGAAGTTCATCCATATTAATCGTTTTCCTAATATATTCCAGAGAGAAAATTCTCATTGGAACATATTTGGGAAATTTATATGGAGCCAATTCGCAACCATATAATCTAATCTCTCTATAGTTATGGTAAAGATACCATTCTCATGTTCTATATTGATCACTGACATGCATGGTCCTTTTGATTTCTGCATTAATCCTAGGTTCACTCTGGCTGTTGAGAAGCTAGTCAACTGGGTGAATGAAATAATCAATGAAGTTTGAAAATCTAAACTCAGTTGAGTTCTTCCTAATCAATGAGGTCCACTGTGTGACTCCTTAATTCAATTGCTGATTATTGTGCTTGTGTAGAACAATAGGTAACCTGTCTCCTTCCTGAAAAATAAATGTGTACTAACACAGAGGATTATTTAAACACTCCTTCAGTAATTATATTCATCAATTTCTCATGCATAGGTTCAGCAAAGAATTGGCCGTAATTATATATGAAGCCAGGTTTGTTTTCATTAGAGAAAATGGACAGATAACCTAGGATAGCTTCATCTACCCATTGATCTGTTTGGTAGCCTAACAAGCAACAAACTAGGGAAATTATGTGTTTAGATCTCTTAGGGGACATGGATGTTGGGTAAGGAGGATTCTTTTTAGGGAGCTCAACATCTTCAGGGAGAAATATCTCAAAAATTTGTGCTCTTTGAGGGAAGGTGAGCTTATGATATAGATCCATTAATACTGCAGTGGAGAAAAAGCTAAGGGAATCATTTTCAGGGATCATAAGCATTTTACTGATTTTTTCAGGGGTGATAGATATCAAAATGTCGCCATTCTGAACTACCACAGTTCTCTGCAAAGGATTATACTTAGCTTGGAACCACATGACTAGATCAGGAAAAGGATGGGTTAAAGGGAACATGTACAGAGGCAGAAGGGATTCCCATAGATTTATGTCATCTTCAGAGTCAATGTAGGTCTGTTTAAGCCAATTATGTAATTTTAACATGTTGAATTCACATTATGTGTCTGTGATTTTAAAATACTAGTTAGCTAATGGAATGTGGTCCAGGTCTAAGGCATCAGAGGCCTTTAGGTTTTCCTTTAATGCAGAAGAACTGGCAAATGGCTTGTCTTTCCTCTTAGGAGCAATGATAACAAAATTTTCATGTAGCATAATAGAAAAAGAAGCAGAGATACCTTCAGATGACACATATTCTTTGTAGGCTTAGCAGTGGCATAAACTTAAAAACAGGAGCAATGAATTCAAACAATGAAAGAGTAGTTGAGGAAAAGGGCATTACAGGGCAAGGGGATTATTTATAATCAGATTAGCTTATCTTTATGTGAAATTCATTACTGATTGGGAAAATGGTCATTTAATGTAGAGAAATATCATCAACGGGAGGAAACAGATAGTGGCAACGGATAGAGACACGTGGCGTGCAATGGTTGGAGGCGAAAGACGCGGGAAGACAATCGTTGGCACGGGAAGATAACCATTGGCGTGGTATCGAGAGGCGCGTGAAACTAGAAAGAGGGTTTTAGGGGGGTGGAGGTAAGTTTTAATGTGTGAGCGGGGTGCAAATCGTGGAGGTGGTGACATGTAGCGAGGGGCCCAATGTGAATACAACTGCTTTTCATACCCCCCCTGTCGTTATCACATATCATGGCCAAGGGGTGTGAAGTGGCTTCCCCGTCATGGATTTGGGTGGTGAAGTGGATCGTCGTTGTTTTTTTCTTGACCTTTATCACTAGATGACAAATGAATTTTGTCATTTATGACGTTGACTAAAAACATATGAATGTTTATTTACAAAAAATTAATCACCTTTTAAAAGGTAATTAAATAAAAATTAATCTAATTTTAGCGCATTGACACTAGCAACCATTATTTGCCTAATTCGCTATTTATCCTATTCCAATACAACTTTGGCCAAATTTTGAGCATATTAGGCCATTAATTTATCCTATTCTATCCTATCTTCTAGTGTTCGACCAAGATTAAATAGTTTGGTGAACTTATTCACTAATCTAAAACATAAATTTAAATCATTTGATCAAGATTAAATAGTTTGATCCAAATCAGAAGGAAAGGTTGTGGCATATAAACAACTTACACACAAACATTTATTTATTACAAATGCAATTTATTTCTATGAAGTGGCATTTAAACATGCACACTTATACAAATTTTGATTTTCTTTTGATGGGGTTTTATTTCATTTATTTTTTTATTTTCTATTTTTTCATATTTCCATTTTTTTCCTTCATTTCTTTATAACCTCTTTTATAAATAAAAACTAATCTATCAAAAATAAATCATGTTACAACATATACAACATTCTTACAATAGATCAGTCCACATTTCTACATGAATGTACCCATTTGAAGCTTGTTTTGGATATTTGTTGCCTTCACCTTTTGACATTTCATATGGGCAACAAGGAGTGAGGGAAGATCTTACAGGAGACTCCTTGAGGGCTGAAAAAGCTATATAGAAGATCAGGAAAATCCATATATATGTACACAAGACACTAGAGAAGTTAGAGAAGAAATATAAGGCAAGCATGAACACCACAGAATAGAGAAATCATTCACGGTGGGAGATAGAGTATGGCTACAGTTGAATAAGGAGATCTTGTAGGAATTTATAGGGTAAGTTCCTCAAATAAAACACCAAAGGACACCGCTCACAAATAGATCACAGATAAACACACCAATATTGTTGACGTGGCTAAAACCCTCAAAGAGGGAAACACTCCACGGCCTGAGCCAACACCACCACTTTAGACAATTTAGTAATAAAATAATGAAAATTTACATAAGCTTCTCTCATGAACGGTTACCCTACAAATGACCCTCCATGCTCTTTAAATATAGATCATGGACCAATCAAGTGTTAAGCCACGGATCAAGTGTCAGTAATACTAAGGAGAGAATGAATCGTCGTATCACTACATATCGTGACCATCAGATTGTAAGTTACAAAAGTACATAGTAAAGAAACACACTTTACCTAACTCTACACTAGACCAAGTTATACTTAACTATTTCCTATGTGTTAGAATATCCTAACATCCCCCCCTTAAGAACAACTTGGGATAGGATTGAAGGATGTACAAATATGAAACAATAGGAGAAGGAAGGAGGCATTAGAGCCTATCCCCCCTTAGTGACAACTTCCTGAACTCCAACCATAAATCAAAGTTTAGTAAACTTCACCTCTGTGAGAGCCTTTGTAAATATGTCTGCAACTTGATCATCTGTTGAACAATATTGCACTTCAAGAACATGGTCATGAATGAGCTTTCTGATCAAGTATGTGCGCAGTTCAATGTGTTTTTTGCACTGATGTTGGATTTTATCTTTGCATAGTTGAACGACACTTTGATTATCACACCAAGTGTAGTCGGATGTTGTTGTTGAAAGACAAACTCTAATAGGATCTGACAAAGCCACAAGACTTCCTTACTAGCTTCTACGGCACCATGATACTCTGCTTCTGCTGAAGAAAGATAAATGGCACTTTGTTTCTTGCAAGCCCATGTAATAAATCTTAAACCAAGAGTGAACACATAACCTGCAGTAGAATTCCAATCATCAGGGTCACCAACCCAATCAGAATCAGTGAAACCAACCAATAGAGGAGATGCTTCAGCACTGTAATGAATCCCAAATTGAACTGTATCTCAAACATAAAAAAAGTATTCTTTTAGCTTCTTTCCAATGACTTTCATGTGGGTTTTTCACAAACCGAGCAATAAGGCCAATAATAAAGGAAAGGTCATGACGAGTATGGGTCAGATACAAAAGTTTTCCTACAAGTTGATGGTATAAGGTAGCATCAACTTCAAGTGAAGTACAAGTGATTGAAAGTTTGGCTCTAGACTAAAAGGGAGAATGGTTGGCTTACAGTCTTCCATGTGAAAATGGCAAAGAATATCACAGGCATACTTGGACTGGGAAAGGGAAATACCTTCCTTGGATTGCAAGACTAGGAGACCAAGAAAATAATGAAAGTGTCCTAAGTCTGTCATTTCAAACTTATTTTTAAGGCTGGACTTCGCATGGTTTATAAGGTTGGGATCACTACTAGTAAGGATAAGATCATCAACATAAAGAACAAGAATGATAAGGGACTTGCCCACTTTCTTGGTGTAGACAGTATTGTCAGAATGGCACCTAGAAAAGCCAGCTTCTAAAAGAAAGCTATCCATTTTGGCATACTAAGCTTGAGGAGCTTGCTTGAGACCATAAAGGGATTTCTTAAGCCGGCATACAAGGATGGAGTTTGTTTAAATAAAGCCAGTAGGTTGTTCCATATAGATTTCTTCATGCAAGTCCCCATGCAAGAAGGCAGATTTAACATCCATTTGATGGACTTCCCATTTGAAAGAGGCAACAAGGGAAAGAAATAGGTGGATAGAGTTCATTTTGGCAACAAGGGAGAAGGTTTCAGTATAGTCAATGCCTTCAACTTGTGAAAAACCCTTAGCAACAAGACGAGCTTTATGTTTATCAACTTTTCCATCTGGTCCATACTTGGTTTTGTAAACCCATTTGCATCTAACAATTTTTCGTCCCTTTGGTAGAGGAACAAGATCCCATGTATCATTTGCCAATAATGAACGATATTCTTCATTCATAGCTGCGTCCCAATGTGGATGGCCTAAAGCTTTTGCAAAGGTGTCAGGATCATAATTCGCTGAAGCTTGAGCGAGTAAAGAAGAGGCTCTATTGAACTGAGAATATGTACGTTGTTGATCTGTAGGATCACTAGCAAGAGTGCCTGCTGCATCTCGAGTAGCACGGACCCATTTTGTAAGCTCAGGAGCTGAAGAAGGATCTTGAGAAGGTGGGGGAGGATTGTCTTCCTCGCTTTCATCATCTAAAGAAGAAATATTTTCAAAAGTAGAAGAGATAAAGAGAGGTGGCACATCCACCGAACTAGGCTCATAGGCTGATATATTTTCAGCAAACTTTACATCTCTTCTAATGATAACATTTTTGGACTTAAGTGGAATAAGTCTATATCCAATGACATCTTCAAAATATCCAAAAAAAATACATTTTTCACTCTTAGGTTCTAAAGCTTTATGTTTCTCATCTTGAATACGGGCCCATGCTTCACTACCAAAAACACGAAAGTGACTTACCTCTGGTTTAATTGAGCTCCATGCTTCTTCTAGAGTGATATTCTTTAAAACATCTGTAGGGGTATGATTTATTATGTAATTTTCACAGTTAATTGCTTCTACCCAAAAATTAAGACTAAGTCCTTTAGATTGAAACATACAATTAGCCATATCCTTTAAGGTGTGATTCTTCCTTTCGGCTACACCATTTCGTTGTGGAGTATATGGAACAACATGTTGCATTTGAATTCCATTCTCAGTGCAAAAGTTGATGAATTTGTTGTTAACATATTCTCCGCCATTATTAGATCTTAGCTTAAGAATTTGATGTCCAAATTGTTTTTCAACAAAGGCCTTAAAGGCCAAGAACATGTTAAATACTTCACTCTTGAGTTTTAAGAAGTATACCCAAGTGCATTTGGAGAAATCATCAATGGAAGTTAAGAAATACTTGTAGCTAGAGAATGAAACAACTGGAAGTGGACCACATAAATCACTATGCAGAAGCTGTAAAGGGGTTGAGGTGTGAGAAGAGGCACATTTTTCAAGACTATCCTGATGATGTTTTCCGAGTACACATCCGGAACAAACACCATCTCTGTAAGATACCATGGAAAGACCTATCACCATATTTTCTTTAAATAGACTCTGAAGGGAGTGATAGTTTAAGTGACCAAATCACTCATGCCAAAGTTTTCTCACTTCATCATTATGAGCAACAAATACCGAGGGAAGATTTGATGACCCAAAGTTGTTAAACTTATACAACCTTGTAGAATCATCGGCAATGCCAGTAGCTAAAATCCGTCTAGGATCTCTTAGGTCCTTAATTACAACATCATGAGGTGAAATTAAATGATTTTACCTTCACCTGAATGAATTATATTTAGTGCATATCTATACCAAGATGTTTGACAACCACATGTAGAAAGTGTTATTCCTGAAGATGAAGTTGAAGTTGAAGAGTGCTCCCAATGGATGTTATGCTTCTTAATTGTTGCTTCCAAGGATTCCATCTTCTTAAAGCATTTGGATTCTAAGTGGCCATCTCGATTACAAAAGTGGCAATGTCTATCAGCCTTCTCCCCTTTATTTTTATTTGCCTTATCATTTTGTTGAAATGATTTTTCATTTTGAGGTTGAAATTGCTTAGGACCCTTGTTTGGTTTAGGACCATTCTTTTTAGGACACGACTTCTTAAGATTCTTTGAATTTGGTTGCTACTGGGTGGCTAAGACTTTCTTAGAATAGTTTCCATGATTAAGAAGACCAAGGTGTAAGATTTTTTCTTGTTCTCTTATTAAAGAATCACAAAAGGAATCAAAGGAAGGGGAATTGTAGTCTTGTCCTTGAGAAATGAAGGATTATCTTGTAGAATGGAAGGTGGAAGCAAACACAGACTAGGCTGGTCCCAACTTAGTAAGAATGGAATAGATAAGGTTACCATCTTCTTTCTTAACCTTAACACCTTCCAAGAGAAGTCTAAGGGTATTGAACTTGGACAAAAAAGCTTCAATGGAAGAAGAAATATTGGGGTCCAATATAAGCAACTCATTTTCGAGTTGATGGGCTCTAAGTTCATTTTTAATTCCAAAAACTTTAGTGATCTATTTCATTACTTCATTAGGAGTATCAAATTCTACGATATGGAATCTAAGGTCTGGAGAAATAGACATCCCTATCAACCCATGTGCTTGATCTTGCCTATTTCCCCATTTGGTTGCCTTATCTTCATCTTTCGGTTTGGTTTCTTGGCCTAAGGCTATTATTTAAAGACCTTTAGTTCTAAGTAAATCCATAATGTAGGATCACCATTGGAAGTAGTTGGTGCTATCAAGAATAACTTGGCATGGACTTACCATTTTAATATAAACTGAAGCTATAGAGTTTGAAACAATTGTTCCAATGGAAAGATCTTGAAAAAATTAGGTTGATTCAAAAAACGACTTCTGGATGAAGAATTTATGGCTTTTTTGAATAAATGTTGTTTGAAGATGCCGACGAAGTGTGGGAATGTGCGGAAATGAATGATAATGTTATATTAAAAAAAAAAAAACCTTCCCCTTTCCAAACTTAATCTAATTAGCTCAAGAAAGAGAAAGACTTGAACTCAAGACCTCTATTCTCATAAAGTAACTTTGGACAAGTCCTCCCCCTTTCCAAACTAATCTAATTAGCTAACAAAGAGAAAGACTTGAAACTCAAGACCTATATTCTCATAAAGTAACTTTGCACCAAGTGAGCTAGTTTAAAAGGTTAGTAATTTTTTGGAAAAGAGGGAAGGTTTTTTTTTTTTTTTTTTTTTTTAGACACCGAAGCTTTAGGGTGCGTGCGTACTTGAGAAACCTCTTTTTTGCTTGAAAACAAAAAATCCACAAAACCCAAAACAGACATTAAAAAAAAAAAAAAAACCTTATGGTTTGAAGTTAGCTTTACCCGGAAACTAACAATTTTCCTCAATGTTTCTGATTTTCCGAGATCACACTAAGGCATGGCAGAAAAGAGCATACGCATGAGAAAAAAAAACTTTCTTTCTGTTTCTGATTTGCCCAGATCACACAGAGTCTTGGGGCAAAGAGCATATGCAGAAATGAAAGGTGTATATCTGGTAAATAAAAACAAATAGATAAATAAACCAGGAAAAAAAAACTAGAAATTGCAAATAAACATTGTAAACCTCCAGATCTTAGAAATGACGTAGCTAGGGCTACCAAAAACCTTTTCGCGTGAAATGAAAGGGGTTCCTCATTGGAATAGATGCTCCTAACACAATAGAGTAGTCCTCTTGGCCCAAAAGTAGTCAGAAACAATAGATCTAGGAAATGGCAGTTGGATGCAGTTTTACTGGCTTCAGATTTGGATCACCAATGGATGCGGCCCTTAAATGGCTCTAATACCATGTAGGAATTTATAAGGTAAGTTCCTCAAACAGACCACCAAAGGAAACCACTCACAAATAGATCACAGATTAATACACCAATATTGTTGACGTGGTTAAAACCCTTAAAGAGGGAAACAGTGCATGGCCTGAGCCAACACAAACACTTCAGGCAATTTATTAATAAAAGAATGAAAATTTACATAAGCTTCTCTCATGAATGGTTACCCTACAAATGACCCTCCATGCTCTTTAAATAGAAATCATGGACCAATCGGGTGTTAATCCATGGATCAAGTATCGATAATACTAAGAAGAGAATGAACTGTCAAATCACTACATATCGTGACCGTCGAATTGTAAGTTACAAAAGTACATAGTAAATAAACACACTTTACCTAACTCTACACTAGACCAAGTTATACTTAACTACTTCCTATGTGTCAGAATATCCTAACATATCCTACAGGGACCTGGTAAGAAAATCAAGGCTTTGAGGTATGGTCCCTTTGAGATACTGGAAAAGGTGGGTGATAATGCTTATCGACTCAATTTACCACAATATATGTGAATTTATTTAGTTGTGAATGTAGAACCTAAAACTCTATGAGCCTTCCATGCTAGATGAGGAAGAGGAACAAGTCCTACCTTCTATGGAGGATTGACACCAAATGCTCAGGCACTGTTGATAGAATATACAATTTTGCAGAAGAGGTCCATAACTACAAGATAGGGGCAACATGACCTTTGGCATATTGGGTTGAAAAAATGACTTCTAGTGAAAGTTAAATGGTAGAACCAGAGATAAGGTGGAGGAAAAATTTCCTCACCTCATTTAGTCGAATATTTTGTGGACCAAAATCCTCCCAAAATGGGAAGGTGTTATCCTTATTGGATTATTATATTGTTTTTCGGGACATTGTTTACTAGTTGGACCCAATTTGACAAATTGGGGTCTAAAATCCTTTAGGAGTGTGTTGAGGCATCAAATTATGTTTTTTTGGGGGTAAAAATTTGTTTCTTTAGTGTTTCACCTCTTTTTCCTATTATACACACAAGAACCTTTCCAAAAGCATAAGAATCACACTAATTGGAGTTCATATGTGAAAGTTATTCCAATCAAAAGTTGACCTTCCTGTCATTATTCATGAAAAAGGGGCTAGCCATGTGATTATGATGTAGAAGACACTAGAATATTCTATATTGGAACTTTGGTTAAGAGTTTAGCTAGCCAAACCTAACCACTAGTAGGCTAGTGGGTTGTGTTATAACTGGGCCACTAGGAGGCAAAGAGGTTCCATTCTTTCATGTAAATTTATTCCATAGTTGAGAAAAAATAACTGAGAGGGGTAAGAGATAGAGCACACACAGAGGATTTTTGCACTGTAGTAACCCACGAGACACAATTCATACTTCTTTTTACTCATAGACATTTTCTATTCAGATAAAGAGAGTAAAGAAACCTCACCTTCCAACTGGGTTTTTCTCCCGCAAGGGTTTTCTGGGTCATATCTTTTGTCAAATGTATGTGTGAGATTTTATTTTCATTGTTCACTATTTTTTGCATAATTTTAATTTGCATGCATACATTATTAACAGTAATCTACATATCTATAAAGGAAAATAAAACTATAATAGTGTATATTTTTGAATTTTTAAGTATATTTTATGAAATCTATTGTGACGAATTGTCCAATGGAATATCCACAGCAGCGTACAGATCACTTGGTTTTATTATAGTTTAGATACATAGGAATTATTATTTTTTCAAAGGTTTTCTAAGTGTGAGAATGGTTTGTAGGAATATTTATTAGATTCAACTTTTACTGTTAAAAATAGCAACAAGAAATTCCAATTTAATGTGTCCTTGAATTAAATTGTGAATTAAAATTGTAATTCTATTTTCATAGCAACTTGTAATAGTTAATTAAGTTAAATTGACTTAATTGATCAAGGAAATTCAAGTTGGAAGTATATCTAGAGTCATGTAGAGCGATCCCTAAATTTTAGGGGCCGAGGTTGAGTTCTTTGGAGTTGTAATTAGATAATTCAGACTAACTGAGTTATAGTTAGTTAAACTAGTTCTAACTGTTGGAGGAACTAGTAGAGGTGTAGTAGTGGATTAGTGCACTAATGCATCCCCAGTACCACACCAGCTAACTGAAGATTCACTCTTAAATAGCTCATGCATGTCAACTCAGAGGAAGACCCAATTGAGAATAGAGTGCAAGGATAGTGTACTATCAATTGTATAATTTTATGATTTTTACAGATGGTGCATGCAATCAGTTGAGGACCTATGTTTGGATAGCACAGTTATGGACGAAATATTTCCCAATTAAATATGGGTTGTGTTAGTGTCAGTCTTTGTAGCCTTTCTCAAGTGATCAAACATGCTCTTACAAAATGATTTTAAGGTGTCAAGGTCAAATTTTGTCATTTCAGTGAGCCTTCAAGCAAAATTTGATCACTAGGTATTAAGCCTAGGGTTTGCTTTCGCCCTTGTCAAAGTTGTCCAAATGACGTTCCATGTCACCATTCAGATGAGTGTACTATCATTCAAAGGCTTTTCATCATCATGTCAAGTTCCGCTAGGTCATTTTACACCTTGTTCATGCTTCAGTTGTGCCTAGGTAAGGTTCATTTCCCTCTCCTAGGGTTTTGAAGGCAATTTCTCTTGTATGGTCAAATCATCGGCAAAACTTGCATCTTGATGTTTAGACACCTCCCTCTATCCATAATGTACCTTATTAAACACTTCCCATCACTAAAATCCCCCAAATTCCTCATTTTCGCACAAACCCTAGTTTCTTGCTACAACTTGGCAATTTTCTAGGTCCTTCCCCTCACTAAATTTCTGAGATTCCACTTTCTCCTACTTCCTAACATCCCTCCCTACTTCCAAAAATTTTCTCAAGAATTTAGAAGCCCCTTATCCCCTTCATTTCTCTTCATTTCGACAAATCCCTTGTTCCACACATCGGGGTAGGTTTTACTCAAATGATGTTTTAGAGAAATAAAATATGAATTTGGGAAAATTGAGAGAGGTTTTTGTCCACAACAGGCCAAGAAAGAAAAACCTCCTTCCCTTTTTACACAGGTGTCATTGTTTTAGAGAAATGTAAAAACTACCGTTGCCTCAGGAGAATTGAATGCACCTCTGAAGTGACCTTGGGAAAATCAAGATTTCTCCTACCTTGGTTGGCCAAATGACTTTCTTGATGCATTAAATGATAAGTAGACACAAAGAGATTTCTAATGAGCTATCATGAGCTTAATTTTTAGTTGACCAGTCTTGGGAGATTTGATTTTTGATAGTGCAAATGAAGTCCAAATTGAAAACTTCTAGTTGGGTTGAAACTTAGACTTAAATACCTTTCCATCGCACTATCCTACGCCCAATTTGGAGACCGGGAAGGCCCCCAAAAGTCTCTTGAAAAAAGGCACTACGCACAAGCTCTATGCGTCGCGCCTCAAGCCTAGTGCGCCGCGCCTTCCCTGTGCATCGCGCTAGTGTATTTTTGCACTGAGAAATGAAGCTCTATGTGCCGCGCCTTCCCTGTGCGCTACGCCAGTTTCCCAATGCGCTGTGCCACCAACAACTTCACAAACTTGCTCCAAATCGCTCAAAATGCGTGGGTCTTCACTTGTACAAGTAACATGGGTTTCCATCATTGCTTTTCATCCAAGATTAGTGCTTTTTAGATGGTGGTTGTCTTATGGTGTTGGATAGAAAAATCAAACCCTACCAAGGAAAATTGTGTTAGGGTTTTGTATTAACTGTCTGGCTGCCAAGTTACTACTCCCACCTCACATTCCCTTGCTCCATTTTTTCCTTGATTTCCCTATTTCCTAAAGTCACCCACTCTTATATTCATTAGTTTCATATCCCATACCCCCAATTCCTATTTTACAAAGTCCCAAACCCAAACCCTAGTCCATATACTATACCCTATCCCAACATTCCCTCATATCCCAAGTTACTCATTCCTAAGTCCCACTATCCCTATCCCTAAAGTAATTGCATTCCTTATCATTCATGTCAGTTGTAAAATTCCCAAAACCTCAAATTTTCTAAACAGCCAAGTAACCATCCATTGTTCCTACATTTGTCAAAATTCGAAAGGGCAAACATCAATTGACAAGACCCCACTGTCCACACTGCCCTATTTCCCACAGTTCCTCCCACATTTGGCAATTGCACCAAACTCTCATTCTTCATCTCATTGAAAGCCAAACAGACTTTGAAACACCATGAAGGCGAACAGATAGTGACTTTACAACTAAAACTGCATGCATCAGGAGGACACTGGAAAGGCGTAAAAGGCAAGATCGGCTCCAAATCTTGGCCAAGGCTTCCTTGGTTGAACATGATACTCAATTATAGGCCTTAAGTCCAAATTTCAAGGAATTTGGAGCAAATTTTGTCAATTTTGAATTTTTTGGCTTTAAAAACAGGTTTTTCCAACCTGTGCGTAGCGCCTCTTGGTGCACGCTTATCATTGGGAGCTCTCTAGGAGGAAAACTTTACATTTTTGGATTTTTAGTTAAAATTTATGTATTCTCATGGATTACCTAAGTATTTCATCAAGTTCTGGGTTCCCTAAAGGGTCAAAAACACCGTAAAAATGACTTCACTGCCCCTATTTTTACACACAGGAAGCAGTCTTGGGAGAGTGAGGTTTTTGAGGGAAAAATGACATCCAAATATAGAAATTCCACTTAGGTTGGAAAGTAGACAAGCAGGGATTTCTAACAAGCACACTTGGGCTCAATGTGGACTTCAGGAAGTTCCTGAAACTCAGCCTCAAAGTGGCGCAACGCACACAGATTTTGGCGCGGCGCACAGAGGATTTTTGCCCATTTTTTCACCTTCTAGCTCAGAAATTCGGCCAGTTTGACTAGTCTTTCTTTGTGATGTAATTATTGATCTCTTTTGATGTAATTTGGTAAACATGATGTAATTTTGGAACTTATTTACTTGTTCTATATGATTCATTCACTAACAAGTGAAAATTTAGTGCATGAATCAGTTTCCTAACATATAGAGGCAAGTTGTTTTGATTGCCTAGATTTCAGTGCTTAGTTTAGAATTGGTTGAAACAACTCCTAGAATGATGAGCTTGACCCCTAGAGGCATTGGGAATGGGTTGGTATAGTCTATATCATGTATTTCCTAAGTCATTTTCCGGGTTGGACACTAGGGATTGCTTTGGCATATCATTGTACATATTATCTCTGCATTTTTGGCTAAGGAAAGACCAGGGTTTTGCAGCACCGTTTGGGATCCATGTGGCTTTATGTTTTGATGGTGTGCTTTTTTCAGTAATTGTAAGTTGTTATGTGCATCATTTTCCTTCTCTTATCTTCTGCAATTGAACAAATGAAGTGTTAAGGTAGAATCCATAGATTGTTATGCTCTGCCTTTAAGTTTGTTTGATTTTCCATGTTTTCATCTGTTTAAGGAGAATCCTTGAAAGCTTCTTGTTCTCCTTAGCTCCTCACCAATATGATCTACCCATTCATTCTCTTTAAAAGCATCAAGATGATCTCCTACCTTTCCCTAAATAGACCTCTGCAAAAACTGTGCCTCAACTCCCAAGCCCAAATTTGCCTTTCCCTGTTTCAACACAAAAACTCCTAAAAACTCAAATCAAACCTTTGTACTACATATCTAGCCTAAAATTATCTTTTATTTTAGTCATCTCGAGCCTCATCGATTATCTTCGCTGAGATTGACCTGGAGAGAGCCCTCTCCTATCCTCATAGGGCTAGCTACAAAGTTGAGCATGGTTTGATGTTGACCTAGAACTTTGCCTTTTCAGCCTGAGACAAATCTAGGGTCTAACATAGTGGCAACTCCACTTGGGAAGAAAGTTTATTTTCATTGTTTGGCTTTGTAGACTATAGATGGAGCCTGAAGTTAGCCAGGTAGCCTTCACAACGCTCTTGCTTTGCATTAGCGAAAGTAGATGAAAGTTGCTTCAGTCAATCTCCAGTCTACTTTATAAACTGAACATCTGATCTAAACGATCACCCCAGTACAAGTATCAAGTTCAGATCTGATTATTGATGGTGGAAAATGATCAGATGTTGGAAAGGCTGAAATCATTCTCCTGGAAATTCCAAATCAGTTTTCGAGATCAGATCCAAAGACTCCACTAGAGGATGAACCTGACCAGCAGAAACATGAAAGGAAAATATGGACAGATCAGGTATTCAAGTTGGAATTTCATCCAAGACATTTTGTTCTTTGTTCTAAATTATTTCTTCTCTTTTCCCGAGAATGTCAAGAAGGCTTTGCAAAGTATATTTTACTTGAGAAGAGATCCTCGGCCTGCATTTGATTCCTTCCCTTTGAAGATTGTAAATACCAAAGATTTGCATACCTTTGAGCTTGATCAAGACCCTTCTTCTAAATCTTGTGATGACTGTCTTCAAATTGATAAGCCTCAAGAGACCAAGATTGATTCTAAACCTTCTATACATACTCCTATACCTTGTAAAATTCCAGATCGATACAAGCCTCTGATTTTACCTCCTGTTCTCCATGCTTTCCCTGCAAATTATTATCTATATTTACCAAGTTTTGATGGTGAATGTAAGAATGTCAACGCCGAGAAACATGTGTAGAATGTTGAGAATTTTCTAGACATTTTTGAAGTTGATGATGAAGATGTTAGTATTAGGCTTTTCGCTCTTTCTTTGCAAGGAAAAGTGAAGAGTTGGTTCAAAGCCCTGCCTGATGCAACCATCTCAGATTTCCAACAGTTCGTCAAAGTTTTCCTCGACAGGTGGGTGATCGGGCAGAACCTTTTCTTGATTATAGAAGAGTATAACTAGCTGAAAAGACTGCCAAGGGAGACAGTACAACAATTATCTGCCAGATTTAATCAATTTTATTATCCGATGCCAGTTGATATAAGACCTCCTCCTAGATCTGCTCTCTTGCACTATCCAGGTGCCTTTGTTACGGAAATGGAGTTTCAGCTGCGAGAAAGGAATATTGCAACACTTCGCGAGATGCAAAATAGTGCAGTAAATGTAAAGGCTCACCTGCTGATCCGAAGGGCAAGGTTGAAAGAAGAAGAGATGAAAAACATAGATACGAAGGAATCAACGTCTTTAGAGGTAAAGATTGACATTTTGGTAAGTGCAGTGGAAGAGATGATGTAAAGAATCACCACAAGGAACGATTATGATGTTCAAGCCCATCGCTCACTGATTGAAGAAGAACAAGTTGTTGATCCAAAACATTTTGTTTCTTATCCCAGTTGTCATAGATCTGATAATGATTGTTTTATAGATTATCTTGGAGAAGAGAGATCTGTTGATATGACATCCATTCTTGATGATATCTTTTATCCTGATGATTTGCCTCAGTTTGATCAATATGATGATGATTATGTTCTCCAAACAAAATCTTATATTGCAGACAAATCAACAGCTAGTTTGTGGGAGGAAGAAGTTCACTCTCAGCAGCTCGAATACAATGATCAACTGATGCATGTCAGCTATGACAATGACAAGGAAAGTGCAGCCAATTTTGAATTAAGTGAAGGGTCTTTGCCTTTTTGTTTTGCTTCATTTCAGTTCATCAGAGACAACATTCATTTACTCAGAAATCAGTTGTCAACAAGTCTTGATTTGGACCATCTTATGGGCAATGAAAACCTTGTTCAAGACTTCTCATACTCATATTTCTAGCCCCCAAATGCCATTTATTGTCAAGTTGCACATGAAGACATGAAAGCTGGCACATATGATCAAATGATACAAGAAGATTCCCTACCTTTCTGTTTTGAATCATTTTAGTTTTTGAAAGGTAAATTGCATAGTAAATCTTCAAATGAGTAGCCTATAGGAAATCAACAATCTCTCAGTTTTAATGTTGAGGATGAAGGTCAAATTACAGATGAAGGTGTGGCAGCTGAAATACATGATCTAATGATGCAAGAGGATTCTGTACCCTTTTGTTTCGAAGCATTTCAATTTATAAGGTAGAATCTTCGTAATATCTCTAAAGAAAAATATGAACAACCAGTAGGATGTGTTCTAATGGATACATCGCAGCAATCTTCTCAAATTTTTGATGATCCTATTTATCATGTGTTGGATGATGTCTGTAGTTCAAATCCTTATCCATTGACTACATGTGAGCTTGAAACGTGTGTTGATACAAACTTGATCTGACAGTTGGTTTCTTTGTTATTTTTAGCAGGAGTCTCGTCACAAAGCTCAAATCAAAGTTTGCATTTGTGGTCTAAGGAAAAGAGAAGTAATCCATTGGCTGAGCTAAGTCCCAATGTGCATGAATTTCGATATCCTTATGCAGTATTTTTGGAGGCGGATAGAGAATCCATATCATTCAATGGATCTGTTCACAAGTTTTCATGGGAGTTGCCTTTTAGTAGTTCTCTCTTGTTGTTCATAAGCAAGCACTTGCGGAGAATACAAACAGCAATCGGAATGCTTACGTGGTTGCATTGGTTGTTTCATTTCACTTGATCTAGCAATGAAATAGAATAGTTAGAGTAGGTGTTGATGAATAAGCTCCATCTTGAGCATCATTTCCAGTTTGTCGGTTGTGTTTAAGTGTTAAGTCAGTTTTGAGTCATGTAATTGTCAAGAGTTTGGTTTCGGTTTGTCAAAGTTTTGACTCCATTGCCCAATGGATGAAGGCATTGTCTATCTCTCCCAGAGATCTGCCATTCTTGGCACCTCCAAGGAGCTACCATCCCCATTGGAGACAATGTTAGTGTCAGCCTTTGTAGCCTTTCTCCAGTGATCAAACATGCTCTTACAAAATGATTTTAAAGTGTCAAGGTCAAATTTTGTCATTTCAGTGAGCCTTCAAGCAAAATTTGGTCACTGGGTATTAGGTCTAGGGTTTGTTTTCGCCCTTGTCAAAGTTGTCCAAATGACATTCCATGTCACTATTCAGATGATTTTACCATCATTCAAAGGGTTTTCATCATCATGTCAAGTTCCATTGGGTCATTTTACACCTTGTTCACGCTTCAGTTGTGCCTAGGTAAGATTGATTTCCCTCTCCTAGGGTTTTGAAGGAAATTTCTCTTGGATGGTTAAATCATCAGCAAAACTTGTATCCTGATGTTCATACACCTTCCCCTATCCATAATGTACCTTATTAAACACTTCCCATCACTAAAATCCCCCAAATTCCTCATTTTCGCACAAACCCTAGTTTCTTGCTACAACTTGGCAATTTTCTAGGTTGGGCATGTGTTTTTCCCTTTTGGACCCCTTCCCCTCACTCAATTTCTAGGATTCCACTTTCCCCTACTTCCTAACATCCCTCCCTACTTCCAAAAATTTTCTCAAGAATTTAGAAGCCCCGTATCCCCTTCATTTCACTTCATTTCGACAAATCCCTTGTTCCACACATCAGGGTAGGTTTTACTCAAATGATATTTCTAAGTAATAAAAGATGAATTTGGGAAACCTAACAAAGGTGTTTGTCCACAACAGGCCAAGGAAGAAAAACCTCCTTCACTTTTTACACAGGTGTTATGGTTTTATAGAAATATCAAAACTACCATTGCCTCAGGAGAATTGAATGCACCTCTGAAGTGACCTTGGGAAAATCAATATTTCTCCTACCTTGGTTGGCCAAATGACTTGCTTGATGAGTCCAATGATAAGTTGACACAAAGAGGTTTTTAATGAGCTATCATGATCTTAATTGGAGTTGCAAAAGCCTTTCCAAAGTTGACTGCAACAGCACTTTGCCTTGAGGCATCCTCATTTGGCACATTTTGACCAGTATTGGGAGATTTGATGTTTGATAGGGAAAATGAACTCAAAATTGAAAAATTCTAGTTGGGTTGCAAATTATACTAAAATACCTTTCCAACGAGCTATCTTGCACCCAATTTGGACACCAGGAAGGCCCCCAAAAGTCTCTTGCAAAAGGGCACTACGCACAGGCTCTATGGGCCACGCCTCAAGCCCAGTGCATCGTGCCTTCCCTGTGCGCCGCACCAGTGTATTTTTGCACTGAGAAATGAAGCTCTGTGCGCCACGCCTTCCATGTGCACTGTGCCAGCTACCCAATGCACCGCGCCACCAACAACTTCACAAACTTGCTCCAAATTGCTCAAAATGCGTGGGTCTTCACTTGTACAAGTAAGATGGGTTTCCATCATTTTTTTTCATCCAAGATTAGTGCTTGTTATATGGTGGTTGTCTTATGGTGTGGGATATAAAAATAAAACCCTACCAAGGAAAATGGTGCTAGGGTTTTGTATTAATTGTTTGGCTGCCAAGTTACTACTCCCACCTCACATTCTGCTACTCCATTTTTTCCTTGATTTCCCTATTTCCTAAAGTCACCCACTCTTATATTCATTAGTTTCATATCCCATACCCCCAATTCCTATTTTAAAAAGTCCTAAACCCAAACCCTAGTCCATATACTACACCTTATCCCAACATTCCCTCATATCCCAAGTTACTCATTCCTAAGTCCCACTATCCCTATCCCTAAAGTCATTGCATTCCTTATCATTCATGTCAGTTGTAAAATTCCCAAAACCTTAAATTTTCTAAACAGCCAAGTAACCATCCATTGTTCCTGCATTTGTCAAAATTCCAAAGGGAAAACATCACTTGATAGGACCCCACTGTCCACACTGTCCTATTTCCCATAGTACCTCTCCCATTTGGCAATTTCACCAAACTCTCATTATTCATCTCATTGAAAGCCAAACAGACTTTGAAACACCATGAAGGCGGACAAACAGTGACTTTACAACTGAAACTGCATGCATCAAGAGACACTGGAATGGCGTAAAAGGAAAGATCGGCTCCAAATATTGGCCAAGGCTTCCTTGGTTGGACATGATACTCAATGACAGGCCTTCAGTCCAAATTTCAAGGAATTTGGAGCAAATTTTGTCAATTTTGAATTTTTTGGCTTTAAAAACAGGTTTTTCCGCCCTGTGCGTAGCGCCACTTGGCGCGCGCTTATCATTGGGAGCTCTCCAGGAGGAAAAATTTACATTTTTGGATTTTTCATCAAAATATATGTATGCTCATGGATTACCTAAGGATTTAATCAAGTTCTGGGTTGTCTAAAGGCTCAAAAACACCGTAAAAATGACCTCACTGCCCCTATTTTGACACACAGGAAGCAGTCCTGGGAGATTGAGGTTTTGGAGGGGAAAATGACATCCAAATCCCAAAATTCCACTTGGGTTGGAAAGCAGACAGGTATTTCTTTCCAAAAATCACACTGGGGCTCAATTTGGACTTCAGGAAGTGCCTCAAAATCAGCCTCAAATTGGCATGACGCACACAGATTTTGGCGCGGCGCATAGAGGATTTTTGCCCAATTGTTCACCTCCCAGCTCAGAAATTCAGCCAGTTTGACTAGTCTTGCTTTGTGATGTAATTATTGATCTCTTTTGATGTAATTGGGTAAACATGATGTAATTTTGGCACTTATTTACTTGTTCTAGATGATTCATTCACTAACAAGTGAAAATTTAGTGCATGAATCAGTTTCCTAACATATAGAGGCAAGTTGTTCTGATTGCCTAGATTTCAGTGCTTGGTTTAGAATTGGTTGAAACATATCCTAGAATGATGAGCTCAACCCCTAGAGGCATGCGAATGGGTTGGGCTAGTCTATATCATGTATTTCCTAAGTCACTTTCAGGGTTGGACACGGGGGATTGCTTTGGCATATCATTGTACATATTATCTCTGCATTTTTGGCTAAGGAAAGACCAGGGTTTTGCAGCACTGTTTGGGGTCCATGTGGCTTTATGTTTTGATGGTGTGCTTCTTTCAGTAATTTTAAGTTGTTATGTGTATCATTTTCCTTCTCTTATCTTCTGCAATTGAACAAATGAAGTGTTAAGGTAGAATCCATAGATTGTTATGCTCTGCCTTTAAGTTTGTTTGATTTTCCATGTTTTCATCTGTTTAAGGAGAATCCTTGAAAGCTTCTTGCTCTCCTTAGCTCCTCACCAGTCTGATCTACCCATTCATTCCCTTTAAAATCATCAAGACAATCGCCTACCTTGCCCCAAATAGACCTCTGCAAAAATTGTGCCTCAATTCCCAAGCCCAAATTTGCCTTTCCCTGTTTCAACACAAAAACTCCTAAAAACTCAAATCAAACCTTTGTACTGCATATCTAGCCTAAAATTAGATTTTATTTTAGCCATCTCAAGCCTCATCGATTATCTTCGCCGAGATTGACCCGGAGAGAGCCCTATCCTGTCCTCGTAGGGCCAGCGATGAGGCTGAGCGTGGTTTGATGTTGACCTAGAACCTTGCCTTTTCAGCCTGAGGTAAATCTAGGCTCTAACAGGTTGATTCTCTCAGGAATTGTGAAAGGAATTAGGGGCTTGGAAGGCAACAGAATTGGCTAAGTGTTAGCTTGAGCTAGCTTGTGAGGCAAAGAGTTCTAATGTTCTAGTGTGAACAAGAATTGCATTTTCTTCTTATATCTTTCAGTTAATACAATATAGATAGTCAGGGTTTTGAGCAGTTTCTTTACCAAGAGAAATATTGTGTTATGTGTGATTGATATTCTTCTTCTTTCCACTTATTGTTTTCATCGATCATTTTTGGTTTCCGCTGAGAAAGTAGAGTAGATTATTGTCTTGTGTTTGATTATATCACATGAGTTGTTGAATCTATAGAAAAATCTACATGGTATCAAATCTTAACACAATATAGAAGAGGAGATTTCAAATTTGTTGTGTAGGTGAAAATCAAATTTGTAGTTCATACTCCAAAGTCGGAAATATGGCTTTCTATGGTTTGAGACTTCATTATGCCCTAGAAGGCAACTCAAATTACATAGCTTGGAAGGACAGGATGGAAGCAATATTGGAAGATAATGGCCTCAAGTAATTCATTGATAAATAAATTCCTAAGCCTCCAACATTGGATGTTAAAGATCTAGCTTAATGGAGGATGTGTGTGGCAAAGGCAAAGTGGATTATCCTTGAGGGAGTTTGAGATCACATTGTCTCGAGTCTCTACAACAAGGAAACTCCACACACAATGTGGAAGGCATTAACGAGCCTATTTCAGAATAGCAATGACCATAGGAAGTTGGCACTGAAGAACAAACTCAGAAATATCAATATGGAGAAGGGTGACTCTATTTCAAAATACTTGACCAAGTTCACTCATTGTTGTAATGAGCTTGGAAATGTCAGGATTACTATTTTCGAGGATGATATGGTGAACCTAGATCTTCTTGGACTTCCCAAGAGTTGGCATAGCTATTAGGCCTCTCTTAATGGAAGGGAGAAGCTACCAAATTGGGAATGACTATGGTCAGATTCGGGATAGGAAGTGATTCAAAGGAACACTAGAGACAGACCCTCATCAAATACTGATAATGTGGAAAATTTTGCCTTAGCAGGCAAGGAAAAGAAAGGGAAAGGGAAGGTTTCCAATTCCAAATCAGATTATTGTCATGGAGGTAAGAAGGACATGTCAAATTCAAGTGCTTTCATTGTCACGAGCTAGGACATTTTGCTACAAATTGTCCACTCAAGAAGTCTAAGAAGAGGCCCTTTGGAGGAATGTTAGGTGAGGCTCTTGCCTCACAATTCGAACTGGACTTTATCCTCATCACATGTATGGTGTCATCGATGATGGGTAGTGTATGGTACCTACACATTGAAGCTTCTTTCCACATGACTTGTAAGAAGGATCTCTTCAGTAACCTGGAGGAACCTCCAGATGCATATCAAGATAGGTTATGATGGGAGGTATAGTGCTACCGAGCTTGGTACAGTTACCTTTTAGATGGATTCAGGTGTTCACGTCAGTTTGTGATATGTTCCCTTGATATGGAGCTTCATATACATGAAATTGAGCATATTGTAGCTCCTAAGGAGGAACCTCATGTTGATGTGGAGCAGCGACATGCAGAGGATACGAGAGTTGAGACATCCAATCATGCATAGTCTTCCAGAGATGGGAGAAAGCACACCAGAGAGGCTGATAGGTTATTGCATGATGTGAGAGAGAATGTGGGATCAACCACATCACAGTGCAGGTAGAGGAGGTGTTACCAGGTAAAGTGTCCACTCAGATGCTACTATTCCCACTAAGATTGGTGGCTATCTTAGTAAAAAACAAGTAAAGTCTACTTTCACTTTCCTTTATGAAAATAGATAGGAGTGGAACAAAGGAGACCAACCTTAGTCTTGCGCTAGATTTCCTCTCCTTCCTGATAGAGCTTTTCCGCTTCTGCTTTGTCTGCCTAGCTTCAAAGAGCACCTGTGGAATCACAGCAACATACTACTATCGAAGAACAAAGATCTATATTCATAAATAACACAGGACCAGACGTGGGTTAACCATACAAATGCATATATATAATGAAACATACAAGAATATGGAGGAAAACTTGAATAGCTTTATTAAGATGAAAAGTAGCAAGAGGATTACAACCATATGTTCTGATCCAGCATCATCCTCCAGCAAGAAGGCCCTTCTTCATCTCAAGTAAAGCTTAAATCACCCAACACTATGAAATTAAACTAAAAAACCAACAACACTTCTCTATAAGATACAAAATTCCAGCCTCTGGATCTCTGTGATGAGGGATCCATATATAGATGATTATAGGGAGGTGAGTCATCTTCTAGGATCTTGATTAGTGTCCTCTCTCTGATAGTTCTTGCTTCCACTTGGAGAATGATGATCTCTCACTCATCCCTAGTTGAAAACAGAGAGGCAAGTGTCAGAGGGGAAGCTTCTAGAAGATTCCATGATCTTCCACCTCACATTTTGTCCCTGCCATTTGTCCATTCCCAACCATCGCACCCTACAGAGGAGAAATTCAGTATGCATGACACCTTGTACACTGGGAAGGTGATATGCATCATACCCTCTGCACTGGGCTTTCAGTATGGTCTAGTTTTGACCATTTATGAGCAGTTTTCAGTGGAGAACTTATGGGAGATGATGTAATCAGCTGACCTTGTTCCTTTAGGCAGTGAAACAACACTTTTAGGGACTTAGGAGCCCTCAGTTTATGGACATTTATGATTAGGGTTGAAGTGCCCAAAAATGTCTATAATAGGAGGTCACCTTAGAGCTAGGCTCGATATGCGGCTCTTGTGAGTAGAAGTGTTGAGATAGAGCCATCTTATTTTGAGGAGGAAGTGCAAAAACCAGTTTCGATTGATTCCATGGTTGAGGAGTATGACTCCATTTTCAAGAAAAATGTTTGGGATGTGGTCCAAATACCAGTAGACAAGTCAATGGTGAGTTCCCAATGGATTTATAAGGTAAAGAAAGCAACAAATGGTAGTGTGGAGAAACATAAGGCCAAGCTCGTGGCCCAAGGATTTTCTCGGGTGTAAGGGATTGATTACGATGAGACATTTGCTCCCACTGCAAGGTACTCATAAATCAGATCCATTTTGGCACTGTCAACATAGATGGGTTGGAAGATACATCAGATGGATGTAATGAAAACCTTCCTTAATGGCATGATTAAGGAAGAGGTGTATATTGAGCAACCTGAAGGGTTTTAGACCTTTTATTAAGAGTCGCATGTGTGCCAACTCAAGAAAGCATTGTACAGGCTAAAGAAAGCACCTCATGCTTGGTACACCAGGATTGATAGCTACTTCATCGGGTTGGGCTTCACTAAAATTTAAGCAGATGCGAACCTTTACCATATTGTGGTTGAAGGTAAATTTTTTATTATTGTTTTATATGTTGATGATTTGATTCTGATAGGTGATGATAATTTGATCAAGTCTTGCAAAGAGGATCTTTCAAGAGAGTTTGAAATGAAGGACTTGGGGCTCATGCACTACTTTCTAGGCATGGAAGTATGGCAAGGTGATGGGGAACTTTTTGTCTCTCAAGGAAAGTATGCCAATGAGATACTGAAAAGGTTCTTCATGGAGAGTAGTAAACCCATGAAGACTCCTCTAACATGTAATTGGAGGAAGGAGGATGCTACATCTGGTGAAGTAGTGGAAGCTACCATTTAAAGGAAGCTTGTGGGTTCACTCATGTATCTGGTGAACACACAACCAGAAAAGTACTATGCAGTTAACCAACTTATTCAAGCGATGGTTAGGCCGACCAAGTTGTATTGGAAGGCAGCCAAGCATGTGTTGAGATACCTCAGAGGCACTACTCAGTATGGTTTATGGTACAGACAGACAGAGGGAGTGACACTTCAAGGCTTCACTGATGCATATTGGGTAGGGAGTCTATCTGACAGGAAGAGCACATCAGGAGGGATCTTCAATATTGGATTAGCAGTTGTTTCTTGGTACAACAGGAAATAGATATCAATTGCACTTAGGTCAGTAGAGACAGAGTACATGGCTGCTTGTAAAACTGCTTGTGAGTCCATCTCGATGAGGAAGATTTTGGTTGGTTTATTTAGTCAACAAATGGATCCAAATGTGATATACTGTGACAATCCTAGTTCTATCAAACTCCCTGAGAATCTATTTTTTCATGATCATCCCAAGAATATTGATATTCGGTATCATCATTTTCAAGATTGTGTGTAGAGGAGGAATATGTTGTTGGAGTACACTCCCACAGAAGAGCAAGATGCAGATATATTAACAAAGGAATTGTCAAGATGTAAATTCTAGTTTCACAGAGATAGGATCGGGGTAGCTGATAATCCATTTCTTGTTGAGAGGGAGTGTTAAAAATAGAAACAATAAATTCCAATTTAATTTGTCCCTGGATTAAACTGTGAACTAAAATTGTAATTCTATTTTCATAACAACTTGTAATAGTTAATTAAGTTAAATTGACTTAATTGACTTAGGAAATTTGAGTTAGAATTATATCTAGAGTCATGTAGAGTGATCCCTAAATTTTAGGGGCCCATGTTGAGTTCTTTGGAGTTGTAATTAGATAACTCAATCTATCTGAGTTATAGTTAGTTAAGCTAGTTCTAACTGTTGGAGGTACTAGTAGAGGTCTAGTAGTGGAGTAGTGCACTATTGCATCCCCAATACCACACTAACTAACTGAATATTCACTCATAAATAAATCATGCATGTCAATTTAGAGGAAGACCTAGTTGAGATTAGAGTGCAGGGACAATGTACTATCAATTGTATAATTTTCTGAGTTGTACAGATGGTGCATGAAATCAGTTGAGGACCTATGTTTGGATTGCATAGTTATGGAGGAAGGATTTCCCAATTAAATATGGGCTAATTCTCTCAAGAATTGCGCAAGGAAGTAGGGGCTTAGCATGTAGTAGAATTGGCTAAGTGTTGGCTTGAGCTGACTTGTAAGGTAGAGACATATATTATACTTGTGCAAGAATTGTTCTAGTGTGAACAAACATTGTATTTTCTTCTCAGATCTTCTAGTTAATGCAATATAGATAGTCGGGGTTTTGAGCAGTTGCTTTCCCTAGAGAAATATTGTGTTATGTGTGATTGATATTCTTCCTCTTTCTTCATATTATTTTCATTGATCATTTTTGGTTTCCACTGAGAATTGTAGAGTATATTCTTGTCTTGTGTTTTAGTATATCACATGAGTTGTTGAATCTACAGAAAAATCTACATTTACATCTACACATATTTTTCCCTTGCCCAAGTTTTTAACTTCTAAATAACTTTCCTCAATACATTTTTATTTATATTACATAGTTAGTGCTTATTAATGCATGAGAATGAACCATGATATACCTCTCATATTTTCTTGATGCTAATGGTCCCAAGTCAGTCGTATCCTTCAAGAACTTCCTCTCGAAGTTCTAAGGGTGTCACGTAGCTTTTCCTTTAAGCATCCATGACTAATGAGGGAAACAAGGACATGAAAATGAAGACCATTATCATCTCCTATGTCATCCTTTGTTGTGAAATTAATGGTGCTAAGAATAAATTTATTGACCTTGATGCACGCCCCTTAGGAAATCCTTGTTAGTGACCCAATCCAGCTTCCACTCTCATGGCATCATGAGCTTTGACACGAAGGCATGGCAATTCTGTCTAACCCAAGCCATGGGATGGAATGCTAGTGGATGGAATTAGAGACATTGTCCCACCCCTCTCATGAAATTCCACCTATCTTGTATATCCCCATCATCCATGTGTGATTCATTTAGCCAAGCAACAAAATTGTGCTTGCATACATTAATATTATAATAGTAATCATAGAAAAATATTATGTGGAAGTTGAATTTTAGTATCAATAGTATATTATTGATCAAACTAGAGGTTGTTGACTTATCACATGCATGTGAATCTAGGTAGCCTCATGCCACACTCTTTAGTAACACCTTCTCATAAGGTTAGTCATAAATACATCTACACATACTAGAATATTATTATTGAAATCATCATGACTACTGATAACATAATCAACAACATAACGCTAACTAAAATCAAGAAGACAATCATCAAAATATGTAAATGTGGTAGTATATAATGAAATAATCATCATGATTATACATAATCATCAAATATCTACATCGCAATAATCATCACAACCAATAATAATATCAATTTGGTATAACACAATCATAATCACATCCATTAATGATAATAGTAAGAATAACCAGAACCATGACCTAAGTTCTTCAAGGAATAATGTGTGTGCCATAAGGTTATATAAAAGTTAAGATAATGTTAAAGTCAGTCAACTAGAGGGGGGAACTACAATAATTGAATTTGATATCACATGGAGTATTTTAACATCGTATTTTGGTTATTTAACACATGTGAGGGGCATCTACCTTCTTGAGCCCATATTTATACATAGTGCTTCATAAATATATTATTGAGCTAGTATGTCACTTACATATGTGTGAACATTACTAGGATCTTCTCTTTTGTTCCTCACATGTCTTTAATATATTCTAGGAGTGTCCTCACTTGTTTGACCAAGTCTTCACATATGAGATATAAATGCTTCTAGATAGAGTGTGCCTTCTCTCTTCTCTTTCTCTCTCAAATATGGAGAAGGATTTACATGTATTTATAATCTTTTAGGAGGAGCATTAGTTCCTTGACATCTCCTTTACCCGCACACATAGCATTTGTTGGCCAAAAAGATGAAGCACTTTGAGTGTTTGACTAAATCAACCTTCACGTGTGTAAATAGATAACCCCCCACACGTGACATTTCTTGACCAAAAAGGGGAAGAACTCTTAAGTGTTTGACCAAATCATCATTCACATGTGGAAATGATTAACTATTGAGTGTGTGCCTTTTGGAAACCTCACACATGTGGAGTTTGTTATGAATTGATCTATGAGCATCATTTCAAATTTTATTTCCCTAAGTGTAATAGGATATAGACTTCTCTAGAATAAGCTATGTAGGGATGAGATGGTTTCTTTCATATATCATGAAATATAAAAAATGTATTAAATAATACATAGTTGGAGTTGATTAATTTTAGGGATAATAGAGAAATTCAAGGGGTTTAGATTTTATATTTCTAGGAATTAAGGATACAAACCATTCTCTCATTGTTGAAGAAACTCCTCATTATTTGTATAAATGTGATTATTGTGAATGGAATGGGCATGCATAAATAAGAATAAAATTTTATAATATTTTCTAAGTATATAGTCTACATCATGTTATATCAAAGCCAATGTTAAGAGACCTTCTCACAAATATTTGGATGGGTTCAGCTGTAAAGGAGATTTGTAGGCATTTCTCTGAACATTTCTAGCAACGTATGGATGCAGAGAGAATTCTTTCAAGTGTATAAAAATATCTAGCCAACAATTGGTATCTCCAACCAGATTTTTGTTCATATATCCAAGAGAACATGGATTCATTTTTTTGGAGACTAGAGAATGTGGAGACAAAGTTCAAATATTCACTAATACATTTTTGAAGAACTTGGAAATTTTGTGAAATTGTCTGAGCAATTTAGTGATTGGATATAGAAGGTCTTTCAAAACAAATGGTTAGCCACTACATAGGTATTTATTTGAAGGGACGGATTTGATGAAAGTGTCCAATTGTTATGAAACCAGCTCAAGAAAAGATAGAAAAGATAGATCAACGCCTTAGAATTCAGCCTCTTCAAGGGGGAAACCTCCTT